>APFE031550370.1:6377-27566 GCA_000404065.3 Pinus taeda
GAAGAGCTGAGGTCTGAGACTTGCTTAGGAAGCTGGCATAGGTGGTGATAGACCCATACCGACTGCAAATAATCAAGGTGACGATATTTTTGTGTAACAACACCTTTGATCAGAATAATGTAAAGGAAGACCACAATAGTGGGCTAATATCTATCAACTCTAAAAAATTGTGGCATGAAGCTAGGGAGACTTATGATTTCCCAAAACACTGGAACAGGTGTTTTTTTACCCAGATGTGTTGGATAGGGATTGGTTGTTTATATTATGACACGACCCTAGATCAAAACATATTTTTTAAAACAATAGTGTTTTCATGCCAAGCGAGGAAGATAATTAGGGTGATGACAATGGAGAGTGATATGTACCTGTGTTATTTCATTATTTATACTATTGTGTATTTTTGTTGTCATTATTTCACTAATTATATTATTTTTTATTCGTCTTGTTGGAAATTATAATATAATTGGTAAGATTCACAAATTTTTTTATTAAATGAAAAATGCATTTATTAATATGGAAATATAACTTTCAATTAAAAAAATTATCAATGCGCCCAAAAAACAGTCATGCACCAGATCTAGTGCACCTTAAAACACAACCACGCCGAAATTGGTGCACAAACACCTGTGATGCATCGTTTTTAGTTCGCAAATTTAAATTTTCATAGCAGTGCATCAAACTTATGCATCGGTGTGCATGTATAGCATTTTATCACAATTATGGAACAATCATGTTATCGAACACACCAAGCTATAACTATATGTTTAAATATTATTTGTGTGATGCATTTGATAAATATGATCATGTCAGTGTGAGAGAAACATATCAAGTGCATTGAATTTGATATGGTGATTAAAAGTCATTTGTTTGACTTTCAAATAGACTTAGCGATGCATTTTGTTTCCTATTTAGATTACGTGAAATAAATATTTATTTATATATATATAACTAAATTATTTAAAGTAGACATGTCTTTATCATTATCAACATGATGTAATATTAGCTACGATAAATGTGAAGAACATGAATTTTAGTGATTATCTTGTGATAAGTATGTGGAAAAAAAAATTTGAGTTGTTCATTAAGAAATAATCAAATATATTATTTGTCAAAAGTCTAAATCTAATATATTATCACTTTTGTATTATTTAACTCATATTTATTATTAAAAAAAAAATTAAACCAGTACAATAGCAAATAAAGAACCAAAATAACAACAAAATGTTGTAGAATTATGGTGTAGAATTGCCCTGCTCAAGAAATTTGAATCTAAATCAAGAGACAAAATTCTAATCTACTACTCTATGGAAATTAATTCACAGTTGAGAACAACAATCTTAGACAAGTAATAATAAATACCACACATGCACAATATTTTTCTAGGGGAAACAAACTACTAAAAACCCCATAACCCCGATGAATTTGATTCATAAAGAAGAGCTCACGCGAGGAAAGGTGTTCAACACCCATGGAAACTTGACATAAGCTTTGCTGGTTTGCAACCTTTGGCTTCAATCTCCCTGTGGCGAGTCTGTGCCCCCATGGAGATTTTCTTCTCGACCTTCACTGGTGTTTCTTGTCTAATAGCGCCTGTTGTGGACAAGCCCATTTGGCTCACTACCCCTGCCTCTTTGCCTTTCCTGGTGGTGGGGCTAGCTCCTTTATCTTAGCCTTGTGTTTTTCTCATCTCTCGGTGCCTATTGTGGTCATGCCATTTGGCTTGAAGTCCCTATCTCTTTGCTTCACCTCTCGTGTCCATTTGGTTTTCGCGGCCTTGAGCTCCATCCTCCTCAGGCACATCCCTCTTTCTTCTTTGGTTGTCTTCTTCTATTTCAGTCGATGGGGGTCGTAGGTTTCTCGGGCATGGTCCTATAGACCCTTTGTGGTGGGCATGTCAATGCCTTCTCAGGATGAGCCTCTGTAGGCTCCCACCGTGCCTCTGTAGGAAAAAATTATTGCATTCAACTCTCTTTTCGCCTCTAACCTGAAATTATGGAAGAAGGGGGACTCTAAGTTTGTGAAGAAAGCTTATGATATCCCTAAAATTGAAATTTGTGCCCCTCAAGCTTGTTTAAGAGCTCTCCAGCTAGCTGACAAAGGCTTTATTTAGAAGTTCATGGGCCTTTTGCCTTCCCCTCATAATGTCAAGGCTTGGGTTGAAAAGAATTGGAATCTTCTGATCAAGGGGAGTGTAATTTCCTCCTTTTGTGGCAAAGGGTTCTATATTTTTTATTTTGGGAGTTGTCTGGATCATGACCTTGTTTTTCAGAGTGGTCTATATTTTATGGGAGCCCAAGGGCTCTACCTAGATCGGTGGAGCCCTAGTTTCAACCCAGACTATGATGTTCCTTCATCGATTCCTGTTTGGGTGAAACTCCCTTACCTCCCCCTACACTGCTGGAATGATGCAACATTCCAACTTATTGGAAAATCTCTTGGGAAATACATTTACTTCTCTGAACCGAAGGATGGCATATTCTTCTACGCTCAGATATTCATGGAGGTGGACCTCAAAAAAGGGCTTCTAGTAGCAATCATCCTCTATATGGATAGTTAATCTCATGTATAAGAGGTTAACTATGATCAGCTGCCCTTCAAGTGCAAACTATGCCATGAATATGGGCACTTTGTTAAATTCTGCCCTAAAGGGGGAGACTTCGTGGAGAAACCTTCTAGGGATCAAAAGAGGAATGGATGTAGGTCAAGCGTTACAAGTCCAGAAGATCCCGCCCCATGACAGCTCCCATGGTTTGAAGATGGCCTCGGCCCCCCTAATTTGCCCGCCATGTGGGGATGGCTCGGGATTAGAAATTGTGAACAACTTTGAAGTATTAGACTCGGAGGCTGGTGTGGAACGTCTAGAACCCACCCTGCCTCCACCTCTGGTTTCTGGGGCCTCCACCCAGGCCTCCCCTCTAGTGGACACATGGAGACTAGTTTAAGTCTGGAAACTGATAGCTCCTCGGAGGACTCATCAGACGACGACGAGGAATTAGAGGGATTCATGACCTCTTCTGAAGGAAAGGGACCAACAGGGAAGCTAAGCTTGGTCGAAGGTAAATCAGGTGGGCCTAAGAAGAAATAGCCTGTCTAAAATGAGAAGACAAGGTGAAAAACAAAGAATGAAGTTGGATGGGAAAAAAATGAGAAAGAAAAAGAATTGGGAGTACAACACACTATCCCATGTCAGCTAGAAAATGAAAGAAACAAAGGAGGTGGAGGGAAGAAAGGAAACAACTCTGTCCCTAAAAAGGCAACGGGGAATGCAAAAAAGTGATTAATTAATATAATATCTTGGAACTATAGAGGACTAGGTTCGGTAAAGAGAATCATGGAGGTAAAAATCCCTCATCAACAAAGAAAGACCCGAAGTTATGCTACTACAGGAAACCAAGATGGATGAGGAGTCTATCAACTCCATTAAACATAAATTTTGGAACACTAGAAAGATTGAAACAGTCAGCTCCAGAGGGGCATCCGAAGGCCTTTGAACTATGTGGAATCTGGAAAAGTTAAACCTAGTTAGTACTCTAAAAACTACACATTGGATAAATGTGTACATGCCCACCCACTTTCGGGAAAAGAAAGAATGTTGGAATTCCATGATGCACTTGAAAAATACTGAGTATGGAAATAACTGCATTATTGGGGGGTGCACTCATACTACATGATTTGCAATGAATGGGGGCTCCATAATTAGGGACGCCCATCAGTAATACATGGAAGATCTCATCTTAGTCTTGAACTTATATGATGTCAAACCCCAAAAATTCCTTTACACCTGGTCTAATAGAAGAGTGGGTATAAATCATATTACGACTCGTTTGGACCCTTTCCTTGTAGCTGACAATATCCTAACTTTGAACTACTGCCTTAAGTCAGCCATCCTCCCTTGGGTTGGATTGGACCACTGGCCGATCTGCCTAGAAATCTCCATGCCCCTAGATCTGGGGCCCATTCCCTTCCATTACTCTCCTTAATGGTTGGAGGTCCCCAACTTCTTCGAAATGGTCTCCACTTCTTGGTCGGGATGGATTGATGGAAGCGAAATTACTATCTACGAGGCTAAGATACGCATATTTAAAAGAGATGTGAAAACTTGGCTAAAGGAGAACAAAATAGAAAGGAAATTCAATATAAAAAATATGGAAGAAAAATTGGTTGCAATCCAAGGACATATGGAAACCATGCTGATCCAGGTTATGGATATCCATAAAGAAGCAGAAACCTTCAAGAGCCTTCACAAATCTCTCGGAGAGGAAGAGGAGTACTAGAGATTAAAATCAATAAATAACTGACTTAAGGCAGGTGATAGAAATACTAAATTCTTTCACAAGAAAGCCAAGTTTAGGGAATAAAAAAACAATATCACTAAGATTACTCATGGGGGAAAGACCATCAATAAATTTGAATAAATCAAAAGAGTAGCAGTCGAGCACTATAAAAAATTGTATACCAAGGACCATACGTAGGATTTGGATAGTGAAGATTTCTTCCTTAAGGGCATTCCACCCCTTGTGTTAGTAGATTGGAATATATTGTTGACTGCTCCTCCAATGAAGGATGAAATCCGAAAGGTTATATTTTCCGACCCCCTGTATAAAGTATCTGGCTTAGATGGTTTCTCGGAGAGCTTCTACCACTCCTTATGGGATGTCATAACTATCATTTAATTTAGTTGTGCTCGGGGGCTAGGCAAGAAGACCAATAATCAAGCAAAAGCGTCTGAAATGCTCCTGGGACTAATCTTGGCACAAAGAAATGGGATAAAAAAGATTCAAGTGTTAAGAGACTCCATGATCGTTATAAAGCATATGATTAACACTTCAAAGGCTAAGATCACTGACTTGAACCAAATCATTATGAGAGCCCAAAAATTTCTCCTTGATTTTGACTCGGTGTCCTTCTATCATGTCTTAAGGGGAAATAATCATGATGCTGACAGACAAGCTAATAAGGCATGCCATCTGGATGAGGAAAAAGTGTAATAAATGATGTTGTGCTCACGACAAAAATTCCTTTAGAAAATGAAGAGAGGTATATGTAGGCGGATAATAAAGTCTCGAAGGATTGCTAAGGAAGTGGAAAAGTCGCATTTAGCATTCCATAAAGACATGAAGCCCCTCCATCCTCCCCCTATCTCTACCTTGCCATCTTCCTCCTCCCCACCCCTTCCCCATCTTATCCCTCCCCTCCCTCCCTCCTGCCTCCCTTCCTCTTTCTCCCACACCCTCCCCTTCCTCGTTACCCTTACCTTCCCCCTCCCCTATGGCCCCTCCCTTTACTCATTTTTCCCTCTACAATATAATCACCACCCTAGGTTCCTCCTCCCCCTATCGAATCATCCTCTACAAGTTCCTACTAGCCATGAGGACTTGTGGCAAGTTGAAAATCCACACTCACTCGATACATGGCGTCATATGGAATTTTTGTACTACACCTGTTCCAAGCATAAGTCATAGCATGTGGCCTCACCATTCTTACCCTAGTTCTTGGAGAATTGGGTGGTGCATCACCTCGGGCATCTACAGGGATTTGAGAATTACGAAGCAAAATTTAATTTAGGACCTTAATGAATTCGGGCTCACTCATGGGAGAATTGTGGGGATGGTTGATACAAATCAAGAACTTGGTGGGAAATTAATGGAGGATGGTAGAGTTGTGATGTATTACTCATGGGATCTCGATTACAGCAATCTCCTCGCTCATCTCTGCATCACCTCTCGGTTTGGAAGTAGTTATAAAGTGCAAAACAATATGTGGATTTTGTACATTTTAAGGTTTGAGAGTCGGACAATGGCCTTTGCAAAAGACTAGTGGCTAGAGCCAAGGCTAATGTGTATCATTTTCTGTGTCACGGAGGTTGGGAATTATGTTGTGAAAATTTGAAATGATGGACAGAAGGTCTACCTGTCTGAGGTTTTAAAGGAAAACAATGAAATTCTGAGTATAATTGAGGGGTCGTGGGTGTTGAAGGTCTGGGCTTGGGTAGTTATAATTGTTTGCAGTCAAGATGGATTTGGGACACCAGGTGGGTTCATAATTCTCTCTGAAAGTGGGAGGAGAATTGGAGTTGGAGTGAGGTTGGGAGGTGCATACTTGCCAAGGAACAAGGTAGTCTTTGGAGGGCTAGAGAGGGTGCCTGGCTATGGGAGAACGTGGAAAACAGTGAAAATTACTATATTCTGATAAAAATCAAATTTTTGGAAGCCAACATGTAGGGTTCAAATGATAGTTCTTGGTTGGGCACGTGGGGAAGCCACAGGCCTAGGTCTGGAGGGATGAGGGTCAGTTTCTCGAGGTAGGGTGGTAGAAATAGACCCTCTTGTCTCACCTGTGTTCAAGACCATTGGGGCCTGAGGGAGACCCTAACCGAACTCCAATGCAGCATGCACCAACAAATGCATGAGAACATGACTATGCAGGAACGAGAGATAGAGAAACGGGAACGCATTAGGCAATTGGAGGACAAAGTGGATGCACTGCACCATCAGATGGAAAATTTGAAGATCAAGGTGGAAACCATGGAGGAAGGCATGGAGGCAAACATGGATGGTGTGAAAAACTAAGAGAATTCCAAAGACTCAGAAGATGCTTCTCTTGGCCTGGACATAAACTTCCCAGCTCCAATGCATATATGATCACGTCTGTCTTGTTTTTGTTTTATCAAATGATGAACTATAAATGTATATACCTCTTATTTCAATTCTGTCAAAGTTAAAGTTGTAAATATCCCAGAATGGGAAACTTTTGTAATCAAGATAGCCATATCTACTACAATAGTCTAGATGGGAAAATAAATTATTATCAACTTGTTGAAGCATGGATAAACTGATGTAAAGACCCGATTTTGTTGCGAGCAGGCACGAATTTTTTAATATAATCTATAATCATTCTAGTTATAAAAAAAAAAAAAAAAAAAAAAAAAACCCTTAAGCCCTCTTGCATTAACCAGATAAATAAAGAATGTATTAAAATTTCTATCTCACTCTGAGATCAACTTGCAAGTGAATAACCTCTCTCTCTTCTCAATGAGAAGATCAAACCCAGACTTAGTTAAGTTCTGCCTCTACTTGAGCCCCTATTTCCTTGCACAAATCCTAAGAAATTAACCCTATTCTGTAGGATTTTTCCTCCAATTCATTGTGCAATTCCCAAGGTTGTATCGTTGATTGCATGCAACACCTATACACTCAAGACTAGTATACAACTGATGTTACACTTCCTTGGAATCTCCACCACATCTAGCAAACTCAAATTCCCTACATGCACTAGCTATTTTAAGCTGATTGATCACTTTACTAAATGATCACTAAGTTAGATTTTTATCCCAATGCACAAGTGACCTCCAACTAGTTCTATCAATAGTTAGAACTAGTTTAACTAAATACAACTGAAAATAGCTAACCTTGATTGCTACAAATTAGCAATCACACATGCATAAGTGAACTACAAGCCCTCTAACTCAAATTTACTAAGCTAATTGAGTGAAAAGAGCATGCCACCTCAATTAAATGCCTCAAAGTATTTTGTTGATGTGGAAATTCGAATTTTCTCAATTTGACCAAGGCAAAGTCAAATTGAGACTTTCTTGCTACACTTCTCAACACTCCCTCTTAGCAACAAAAGGGATTTTCAACCACCCCTATCCTGCACCTGTGGAAAGCATTGTAGCAAGACCTCTCATTGTTGCTACTACTATTGTGACTACTGCAGCTAAGAAGCATAAAAAAATTGAATCAATTGTGTCTACAACTGTCTACTGATAAAATTGTGTTGTTGTTGACTCTTCTATTGAGCCTCTTGCTCTGTTGTCAAAACTCCTCTACACTCCTTAGTATCTAACTAACAATTATCCTCCTACTACTGAATATTGTGGAACCCTATAGCATGGTAATGATCCATGAGGATAGCACAACCATGGATCCAGCCTAAATTTATGCAAATTTGGAACTAAGGATCTACGTCACCCCACCTCACTCCTAGAGGTATAGTTGCATGCATGAAAAAACATACCTCTAGATCGTAGAGGTTTCTCACTCTGAATTAAAATTGCTTCTCTTACCTAGTAGTTATGTGTCTTATAAAGGCTTTCCCCTTATTGAAGATCACATCATAGCCACGGTCTTCCAAAACTTCTATGGAGTTGAGGTTCTTCAAGCCAAGTACAAACATAACATCTTTGAGGCAAAGAGCAGATCTAGACTCCCTTTTAAAGTTTACCATACCAATCATGGTAGCATTGTACCTTCCTTCATCCCTAAGTTCAATATGCATCTAGAGATCTATCACCTCTAGGTCACTGAAAAACTCTCTCCACCCTATCATGTGGAATGAGGCACTCAAGTCCAAGTACCACACACTCCCCAACACAATGTTGACCATCATGCGATCAAGGTGAAGTCTAACTCGTATTGTGAAGCCAATTATTCACCTGCTATTCCTATTACAGGCTCCTTTGTTAAAGTTTTTGTGTGGACACTTTGTAGCATAGTGCTTGAATTTATGAAAGTTGAAACATTTTATTTTTGACAAGTCCTTCTAACCCCTTTGGATGGATTCAACCTCTCTTTGGGATGTCTTTCCCTTGGCCTTCAATATTTTTCCAACTAGAGAAAAGTCGTCTTTGTATCTATGGGTGTTACTCCATCTCTGATATTTCTCTTGAACTCTTCTTAAACCAGATTAAACCATAACATTTCCCACTTTGCAAAATTTCCCTTCCATTCACTAAGTCCTTGTAGTTATGCCATATTTTGGGAAGCCCTAGAAGAGCTAGGCCCACCAGGTCATCTTCTACAAAATTCACACTAACCCCTCCAAGCTCATCCCGAACTTATGTAAATATGGTGAGATACTATGGTATAGTGTCATTCTTCTAGATCTTGATATTTCAAAGTGTCTTTGAGGGCCAATTTTCTATGGTCACTACTATTCTCGAATAGCTCTGTTACTACATTCCACATTGTGAAAGGAGTTTCTTTCCCATGGAGATTTGAGATAATGTGGTCTCACACTCCCTCTAAGATAATTCTCCTTGCTTTGGCTACAACTTTCTTCCATTTGGCTAGGTTCTGTGCATCAACTGATCCTGGTTATGCAATGGTTCTCTTGACATATTCCAACAATTCGTTGTCATCAAGCATCACCTCCATGCGTTTCTTCCATGCAATGAAATTCAAGTTGCTTTCTAATGAATACTCTAATCTCAACCCGTTGAAGGTCATATTCCCAACTATGAAGAGATCCTACTACAATGAAGCTACAAATTCGAACCTCTTGAGGAACAACTTCGAAATTATTGTTCTAATGTGAATCCGGCTCTGATACCATGTAGAAATATGGTGTAGAATTGCAACTGATCAAGAAATTTTAATTTAAATCAAGAGACACAATTATACTCTACTGCTCTACAGAAATTCATTCACAATTTAGAAGAACAATCTCATACATGCAATAAGAAATAACACACATGCACAATATTTTTCTAGGGAAAAGCAACTACTAAAAACCCCTTAAGTATGCTTGCATTAAACATATGAATAGAGA
Organism: Pinus taeda; assembly: GCA_000404065.3. Taxonomy (NCBI): domain Eukaryota; kingdom Viridiplantae; phylum Streptophyta; class Pinopsida; order Pinales; family Pinaceae; genus Pinus; species Pinus taeda. Next base: position 15,927 of record APFE031550370.1, read on the forward strand.
ATGCATTATAATTTCTAGCTCACTTTGAGCTCAACCTATAAGTGAATAACTTATGTCCCTCCTCAATGAGAAGCTCTTACCCAGACTTAGTCAATTTCTACCTTTGCTTGAGCCTTTATTTCCTTAAGCAAATCTTGAGGAATTAGCCTCTATTCTATAGTAATTTTCCTCCAATTGATTGCACAATTTCCAAGGTTGGATCATTGATTGCATGCAACACGTGTACACTCAAGACTAGTCTACAAATGATGTTACACTGCCTTGGAATCACCACTGCAGCTAGGGAACTAAAATTATCTACATGCACTAGCTATTTTGAGGTAATTGATCAGTTAACTAGATGATCACTAAGTTAGAATGTTGTCCCACTACACAATTGACCTCCAACTAGTTCTGTCAACAATTAGAACTAGTTAACTAAATAAAACTGGAAATAACTTAACCTTGATTGCTACAAATTAGCAATCACACATGCTTAACTGAACTCCAAGCCCTCTGACTCAAATTTATTGAGCTAACCGAGTGACAAGAACCATGTCACCTCAGTTAAATTTTTCCAAGTCGTTTGTTGATGTGGAAATTCAAATTTTCTCAATTTTACCAAGGCCAAGTCAAATTGAGACTTTCTTTCAACACTTCTCAACAAATGTTATATATTTATTACTAGAAAAAAATTCACTTGGATCTTTAAGGGAGAACTTCCAATAGGGAAATCCCAAACTACAAGTAACTTCACATGAAGCCTTATGTTACATTTCTTTATCCTCATCTTTAGAGAGAGAAATTTCTAATTTAAATTGGTAAGATCTGCTACAAATATTAAATTTAAATTTCTTGAAAGTCTAATAAATTTAATAATAAATTAAATATTATAAAAATAGATTTTTTTTAAGTTATAGTAAATTCTAAATTAATTGCATTGGGGCATTCTACACTTCAATATGGGATAGATGATGTCACGTAACATTACATTGAAAAGTAGTAAAAATAATAATCTCCATTAAAAAATTTAAAAATAATAATAACAAAAGAAATTAATTGTCGCCATACTTACAAATAATTCGATTTACACCTTAATCTTATATAATTTTATACAATTATATAAAGTAAAGAAAGTAAAAAAAAAATAGTTTTTATTATGAGGAATAAATGTAATGAGTAAAAAAACTATAATTTATTTCTTACTCGAAGGAAGAAATGTAATTTTTTCACATGAAAAGAAATAGTATTATTGATATTACTTCATATGTAATTCATTTTATGTTTCATTTACATGTGATATTTAAAACAAAAAATATTTTACTCACAACCATAAGTAAAATATTTCAATGTCCATATTAAATAGCATATATTTATAGATAATTTATATAGAGAAAAGTAAAGTAATTTACTCTGTTTTTTTTATTATATATTTTCACTTTACTGAGAAAGATTGAGAGATTTCTTATTCCATTACTAATTGCTTTCTAATTCAATGTATGAGGGATATTTGTAAATTTTTCAATGTTAAATATGGATTTGATATGTAATGTCTTAGAAAATATTAATAATAAATCTAATTAAATGTATACATACAGGGAAAAATTATGAGGGGGCATATGTTAACCTTTTAAAGTGGAGAACATGATTTATATATAAAAGATTTCAATTTCAACTACATATATATTATACTAGCTTAGATCCATTTTAATTTTGGATCTGCTAAGTGTCTAGATGGATCAAATCTATTTTCACTCTAAAAGATGTTTGCATCTCAAGAGATTTGATCCCTCTCAGTGTTTGGTAGATACACAGTTAAGGTGGATCTAGGTGGCGGGTTATAACAAGTTATGACTTCAGTTTTTTAAATTTGATAATAGATTGACTTTTATAAACCAATATTGAATTAGTTGAATTGTATTTTTGAATAATTTATTATTAATATTATTTTATATTAAGAATTGAATGAGTTACACATTTTCATGTTATTAAGAACTAACTAAATTATTTTTTCCTTGCGAGTATTGAAATAAATTACTAATTAAGTTATATTGAATATCAACGAATTATCTAAGCAATAGAAAATTATTTATCATAATTTTACAATCATAGTTTCAAGCATACTAAACTTGGCAATTTATAAAAATATCTTTGCATTTTTTAAAGTAAGTCATTTTGCATGCAATTTTACATATAAAAGTTTGATATAAGTTCACCAATACATAATCTATAATAAATATTATTTCATAAAAGTAAACATCATGATGATAACCATCCAACAATCATAAACATCATCTAAGATACACATTTGAATTCACTGCCATCATCTAATTATATACACCTCTAGCACATATAAACATCATTAGCTAGGACACAAATTTAATAATCTAATAGGGCATCATCATCATGATCACATATAACAAAACACAAACATTGTAATCTAATATCATCACCACACACATCCTCAAATTAATATAAATTATCACATACAGATATATTTGGAAGCACATTAAATGAACATATCTAACATGACCTAACAATATACAAATCAACACCAACATATAAATTAAGTACATAAACATGACAAAAAAATTCACCATCCATATATATATATATATATTATATATATATTATATATATATATATATATATATATAATATATATATATATATTTGCACGCACACACACACACTCACAAACAAGACAAAGAACTACATCAGTAAAATAAGTGCAATCAAATATTCGATAAAATAGACATAGTGCCAACCTGGTATGCAGCAGAAGACAATAGATGGTCAACTACTGCACCCCCAACGTGGTCTGGAAAACTCTGAGGTGGAGGAGGAGGTGGTTTGTCTACTTTATTAGGAGAAACATAAGGCACATCCTCTAGCTTTGGCATCTCATCATTAGACAACTAACGAGGAGGTGTACTACTATAAGGATCATCGAAAACCTAACGGTCATGATCTAATGGGGTGGTAATGGGGTGATACTACTAAAATATCATTATCATTACCTTCATCATCATGATTGTGATCATGATCATAACCACCCTCACCTGATGTATATGTCGTTGTACGATGTCAACCTACATCCCTTATCACTGCTAGTGCCCTCCTAGCTCTGGTGACATGTTGCATAAGAGACATCATCTCATGTGGATGGTCCCTGTAAAGATCCACAAACATTGGATTCATGTTGATATTGTGAGGCCTCATAGGGCAAACTCCCTCCTGAACCAAAACTTTGACTAATCTATCACATTAGTCTATTTGAAATCGCAAACCAACGTTACAACCCTGGACGCCCACGCCCTCCTAAGGATGTGCCTCACCCTCTTGGAATTCACCTATCTCCTCATCTCCTCCATCTGGAAATGGGGGAGGAGGCATGTCCCCATCAAATGAGCTAGTGTCTACAAAATATATAATACACAAAAATAATTAGACAATTTCATTAAAAAAATTAATAAAATAACTTCAAGAACGTGCTAGAATATATTTTTTCCTAATTCATTAAAAGAAGAAAATGAAACTAAATTAATTTAAAGAAAACACTAATATTACCTTTATCATCTAAAGACTCGTTTATTGTGAAAAGGATAATGGGACTCCCTCTCCAATCAATCCTCACATATGCAAACACCATTGTGACAAATGCGTGGTCATCCTCACTGGCCAGTAGCACTAGTGCCTCGGGAGAAATCCTAGATAGATACTCCATCAGGCCCCTTTTGGGCATCATCTACCCCCACATGTGCATCTGAACCTTGGTGATCAACTTAGGAGGAAGACGGTCAAATGTAGGTCTCGTCTTTGGAAACCTCTTAAAAAATAAACAAAAAATCTTGAAAGTGAAAGGGAAGGTCTCCCTCCCATGTCTCAATGCAGGTAATCTATATAAAGCCATGCAAACTGCCTCAAAAAAGGTAAGACCATCTGATGCAACATGGCACATGAATCAAAGAATCAACATAATACAAAGAGGGAAACTAATACATTGTCCATCACTACTAGAGTGTGCAATGGTGGTGACTAATAACAAGAGGCACCTAACCTCCTTTATAGAAAAGGAAGAAATTTGTAGTTGTCCACCACAGACCTAAAAATGACAACCTGCATGAGGCTTGACATATCTCTAAGTGTAGGAAAGATGACTCTCAGTTGCAATCCCATGGGGGACATTAGGGAACTAGAGAAAATCCTACCCTCTCCTAGATACATCAGTGATAAAGTATATGTCCTCCTCAGTGGGCCTATACCATGCCCTAGGATCGATAAAGAAATCTTGCCTATGGGCACTCCATCGATGGATCAGATGCGCTAATAAGACAGAGTGCACCTTCAGGGATGTAGCCTCCTCGTAGTACTTGAGGAGACCTACATTCCTCAAAAGCACTGAGGTCACTACAATAATAGGGTGAGGGTATAAATACATCAACCTCATACATAAAATATAATTTTTTTTATTAAATGAAACATGTATTTATAAATATGGAAACATAACTTTCAATTTTAAAAAAAAATATCATCTGTGCACTCAAAGTACAGTCATGCACCGGTGTCGATGTGCTTTCAACTATAACTACACTGATATCAGTGCGCACATAAGTAGGATGCACCGTTGTTGGTTCACAAATTTATATTTTAATAGCGGTATGGTAGGCTTGTGCACCAATGCACATGTATAATATTTTCATACCAGTATGGAGCGTTCAGGTTATCAAACGCATAGAGCTATAACTATGTTTTTAAATATTATTTTTGTGGTGAATTTGGTAAATATAAATGCACTGGGTGTGATGCATTGACATACAATCTATCAAATCTTTCCCGATGTACAAAACACATTGCAACAACAATGGTATGTTATGTTCACACACCAAAATGTAGTGCATCGTGTAAATTTACAGGGCACAGTACTATTGGTGCGAGCCAAACATATCGAGTGCATTGCACACTGAACAAAAAAAAAAAAAAAAGTGGGGGAGGGGGGGGGGTGGGTGGGGTTTCAAAAACAATGCCAAATTTAACCATAATTTGCAATTATAATTCTAAAAAATTAAATTAGAAATAACCTTGGACATTTGGTCATCAAGGAGGCATTGTGGACACGTAATGGAGAAAAACAAATTTTAGCACAGTTTCAAAAAATTGTAAACTCAGACAGTGACCACGGTATGAAAGGATAGTGAACAAGAGAAGCATCAATGTCAGGGTGCTTGCATGTGGCAAGAGTTTCACCGGTGATTCAGAGCTCTCCCGCACTATAGATGGAAAAAATGAAAATTATGGTTAGGAGGGTTTTTTTTATTTAACCCTCCAATGGTGCGTTTCCTAACCGCATTGGTACGAGAAACATCTAAAGGCACCACATTTTTTAATTAAAAAATATCACGGTGTTTTTCTCAAGACGTGTTGAGGTGTTTATATACAGGTATTGCATTGGTGTTGTTTTTTTACTATAGCATAACTCTTTTTTTAAAAATTAAAAACCACCTAGTGGTGCACTTTAGAAGATGCCCCAAGGAGTTTTGATAATTTTACTACACCGGAGCATCATTGGAAAATAGCACTGCATTTTTTTGAAATTTAAAACTACAGTGGTGCTCCTTAATGTTATGCACTGGGATGTTTGACTATATGAAGGTCACTGGTGATATTGACTATTCAAGCACTAGTGCGTTGTGGTATTTAGCACACCATGTTTTTTATTTTATAAAAATAAATTTCCATAGTGCACCATGTTTTATGAAACACTAGCGCTTGTATGGATAGTAAAGCACCGGTGCGTTTGTAGATTTTAGATGCATCGTCCAAAAAAACATCTACTAAAACATTCGTCCGCCCACTTCCGCTAGTGACCTCCACTACAAACATATTTTTGGGCTATTTTTATAGGGGCCTTCGCAAAAACCTCTGCTAGAAGGCCTTTTCCTTGTAGCGACACCACACAGTAATCATCATTCATTTATCATTGACAAGGAAAAATGTGGTCTCGTACTAATTCCCTATTCATTGATGGATAAGGAACATAAAAACGTATGTCCACGCCATTTATCTATTGACCGAGAGACTAGAACAGAAAAGAACAGTTACAAACTAGTTGATGGTCAAAGAGAGGTTGATTCCACCTCAGGAATCCCTCAAAAAGGAGATATATATATATATATATATATAGTAATATTATAAATTTCCATACCATAACAACATAATGAGTCCCTATTGGCACTGAGAAAAAAATATCCAAGTGGAGGATCTATCATGTCAACCTTGCTTGTTGGTTCAAAAACACATCTGAAATTTGCTTTTCAGTCATTACCACCCCTTCCAAAAGCATTTTCAATAGTGGTGTATCTCCACTTGAACCTTAGGAGGGTGTATCTTACAAGATATTTCTTTAGCAACAAATTATGCTCTTAACAAGTTATCAACAACATCTAGGAGGCTCTTAGTAAAGCTCTGTATTGTAGACTCTTTTGTTCTTTCTACCTTATGTCATACCCTATCCATGGAATTCTCTACATCTGCATAACACCAAAGAACCTTCTCTTGCATCACCTTAATCTCATTGTACTTTTTCTTTAATAAATCCTCTTTCTCCTAAACAAGTTGAATTAAATCCTTTGTTGAATTTTTTTTCTCTTCATCTAACAATATTTCCAATTCTTAGTTTGACTCTTTTATTTTTGTGGTCTTCTTAAGCTTCTCTTGATTTTGACTAATGGGCTCAACGATTTCCTCACCTTTACTATCAATTGTACCCTCCATATATAAAAATGGATTTGATTCCTTCTATGTTTGTGTAGTCTTCTTAGGCTCCTCCCAATTTTGAACGATAGGCTCAACAATTTCCTTGCTTTTACTAGCCGTTGTACCCTCCACAAGTGAAACAAGATTTTAATCCTTCTATGATACTTCAAATGATGCAACAAAGGAGAAAATATATGACTTGGGAGTTTAAAATATAGAACCAGGTTGAGAAATTAATTGCATTTTTTTTACTCACACTCCACTTCTGTGGTGACAAAATGATATCATGTACTCTTTGGCATCTTCGCAAGACCAAAAGAGCAGTGGGGACTGTAGAACCCCTATATTGAACAAAAATTTTTTGTAAAAACCTCATTATAGCAATGGAAATTTTCATGCCACCAAAGTTATATTCTTAAAGAAAGTAAAAGGATTAGTTTCCTTGATATGAAGCCTTCTATCGCAACTATGGAACTCTAAATTGCTCGTTTTCCTATTGTTAATTGTACAACTATTATGGAAAATTAGAATTAATGCATCTAGCCTAAGAGTCGAACCACAAAATTATACTAGAGGCTTTCGAGTTATTATTGGAACACACAATGAAAGCCCAAAGCCCAGTGTTGATGAAAATCACAATTCCACCTAGGGTTTCGAGAGTGCAATCCAATGACTCACTGAATTCCACCATATCTGACAGTATGTAGGGCCTCACCCTCCTCCCAATGATATCACAGGGGGGAGACCCCACTGAAATCCCAACTATTAACACCCCGCCACCCATCTGGCGGTCCTGATCATGGAAGGACCTCCCCCTGCTGACGTCACAAGGGGGAAGGCCCCATGATGCCTCCAACCATTGATTTCACCAAAGCATATCCACTGTCCATTATCTTAAGTTGAAACCCCCAATTACATGCATGGTTATGTGGGAATTAATTGGATTCCATGCCTTGCTACAACATGGCCATAACAAATGGCATTGTGATGGTAATGGCCTTAGATGTTCATGAAGGTCTTGGTATTTTCAGAAAAAAACATATAATATTTTAGCTTCTACTATGTTTCAAAATATGGATAAAAGGCATATTCAGAGACCAATTCAATGGTTATATGTAGAAAGAAAATTGCATAGGAGGTCATTTCATAATTATAAGAAAAAATGAAATGGGTTTTTAATATTTAGTAACAAATCTTATTATTTGAAAGTGGTATTTTTGGAACTAACTAGAGTATCGTAATAGTGCAATCATTTATAGTTAATCAAAGCTCACTAAATTAGAAATAATATTTTCAGAATAAAACTACAACTTGCTTCTCAAAACTTTTTAATAATTAAAAAATCTTTCTCCATATCTATAAATGATACTTGTAATAACTTTTTTAAGTATCTTTTGGAAATGTTGTAATATTTCTTATAAATTTTAGGATTCCAATGAAATATTTGTTGTAAACAAGAACAATTAATTAAACCAGCCATAATCATTTTCTAATTTGATTTCCCCATCAGGATTTGTACAAAACTAACTTCTCTCTTTGCCTGCAACTCCTTCCCTTACCTTGGTTTTGGGATTTTTCCTTCTAGTTTGGATTCTCACTAGCTAGACATTGTTTTTATGGAAAACACTTTAGGGATGACATTACTATTTTTCTTGGAGAGAAATAATACAGTTAATAGGGTTTCAAGGCTAGTGAAAAAAAATGTAATAATCAAAATGGTTTCGAGGATCAGAGAGATTGTGTTAAAAGGGTTATATTTGGTATGGTTTATCAGGTTTTCGATGAAGGGTTTAAAAAAAACATAACTTATAATGCACAGTCCTAAAATTGCAGAGGAAAAATTCAAAACAATATCCAAAGGCCTCGGTAATGTACTTTTTTTTGGCTGGGTGATTTATTTTCCATGTTTGAGGTTCGAACACGTGATGTCACAAAAGAGGGACAGTAAAACTTATAGTTGCGAAAACTAGTTTTGTGTCTCTGCTTAGACCTGCAGCTTCATCCCTTCCTATCTTTTCCTTCGAGTTTGGATTGACATCACTTTTATGGCAAACTTTGCAACTTCTTCCCTTTTTGGATTTTGCCTTCGAGTTTTGCTTCCCATTGGCTCGACACTAATTTTATATTAAATGCTACAACTTTTTCCCTTTGTATTTGGGATTTTTCCTTCCATTTTGACTTCCCTTTAACTCGACGCTGCTTTTATGGAAAACTATGCAACTTCTTCCCTTCGACTTTAGGATTTTTCTTTCAAGTTTGGCTTCTCGCTAGCTTGTTATCATTTTATAGAAAGCCTTGCAATTTCTCAAATAAAAAGAAGCAGAATCAACATATGATTCTTCTTTGAAGACAACATTCTTGAAGAAGTAAATGAATACGAGTACCTCGAGATTGATTTCAACAACAAGCTTAATTGGGAGGACTGCAGAAAGAAGAGAATTTTAGGATGCTAGAAAGCATTATATGCTCTTCAAAGCATATGTAGAGATGTAGAGTTATGGGATTGGAAAATGAGTAAAGTGCTTTTTGGGCTCTTAGGTTGTCCAATGATATTATATGAGTGTGAATTGTGGGCTAGCAGCTTCTCTGTTTCAAATTGGAAGCAAATTGAGAAAATCCAAAAACGTTTGATCCTGAGCAAGTTTAAAATAGAAAGTTGATTCCTTATGAGATAATATTGAGTGAAATGGGAGCAACTCCCATTGAACCAATTGCTATGATGCATCTCATAAGGTACCTACAAAGAATTGAAAAAATGGGAGAAGGTAGATGGCTTAAAGTTATCTTCAATGAAGGAATGACTGAAAGAAATAAATCATGGATAAAACAAAACAACAAATGGATGTGAAAATTGAATATTTACCTCAATGCATGTAGCACAAATAGCAAGGATTTAAACAATTTTGTTATGGAGAAGTTTTGTAAGCATATATGGGGAAAAGAGCTGGGTAGAAAGAAGAGGTACTATGTTCAGCTATTCAACCCCACTTATGATCTCCAATAAAAAGAGTACATAGGAGCTAGCATTCCATAGAGAGAAAAGATTCATATTGCTCAAATAAGAACTAACTCGTATCAACTACGGTGCGAAACAGGTCAGTGGAAAATACCTAAAGAACCCTAGGAAGAACGGGTGTGTACTTTTTGCACTTCTAGGGTGGTGCAATCAAAAAACATTTCATTTTGGAATGTGATGCTTTCAGAGATAGCAGAGACATCAGAGACATTTACAGCATTATTTTAACACCGGTTCTTTATCATTGTCTTTTCAATGAGGGAATTGTTAAAAGGTTGAGTTGACTCATCATTAATTTGAGTATTAAAAGAATTGAATTGCAAAAAGAAAAAAACAAAGAAGCTGATAGTCCCATAAACTATTTCTAGTCTCTTGAACGTTAAAATTACATTCATTCATTCCCTTCAATGTTAAATTTCTCATTCAAATTTGAATTTCCCACATGCTCAACACTGGTTGTATGGAAAACCCTACAAATTCTTCCCTTTAGCTTTGTAATTTTTCCTCAAGTTTAGCATCCCGCTAGCTCAACAGGCTCAATACCACTTTTATGGAAAACACTAATTTAGGGTAGACATTAGTATATATAAGACATTCTGTAGGGTTTCAACACCATTGAATCATGGTCTGTGATTGAAAATGGAAATATTTGTGTGATCCATAGAGTTGTGTGAATGACTTTATTTTGCAACCCTTTTAGTTAATAGATGAGAATTTTTTTACAATATTCTTGCACGTCAACCTTAAGGGGTGGATGGTTATTAATTAAATGTTCGTAAATGTGTTTTTTGTTGGCATTATGATACATATGTTGTACTTGATGGCAACCCACTCATCTCAAATGATAAATTATAGTGAAACAAAGTTATTTTCTGGTTCCGCAGGTGCTCAGATCAAAAGATGCGGTCATCGGCAGGTTGCGCAGGAGAACCGTTGAAAAGGTGCAGATATGTTCGTGGGTCTCCCACATAAAAGGTGCGAACCGAAAATTTCACGCACTTTCATGCAAAGAAAAGTTCATGCATTTTCATGTAGAGAAAAGTTCCTTTCATGAAAAGGTTCACGCACTTTCATGCAGAGAAAAGCGCACGCACATGGGAAATCTTATGGTTGGTTCATGGTATTAGTCCGACAATTTTACATCCTATGGTTTTGGTCCATGGTATTTAGTCCTTGGTATTTGAACCTATGGTTTTGGGCCATGGTATCTCGTCATAAGTGTTGATCCCAAGTATTGGGTCCATGGTATTGAATTGCTATGGTTTTTGATCTGTGGTATTGTGAAAGGCCTAAGGCTATAAAAGAGGAAGGAGATCATTTGGCAAGGCATCTTATGAATTATTAAATATCTGATAAAGTTCTAGATCTGGAATACTGTGATTGGGTTATGGTGCAGATCTGGATCTGAATGAAGAAGGAACCTGAGTGCAAGGAGAAGGATAAATTCTATTGTAGGGTCAAAATCTTAAGGCTGGAATAGTGATCTGTACGCAGGTTCAGTGAAGCGAAGGCGCGTATACACGTTGTTCTTGTAAGGGAAAGTCGCGTATACGCAGGTTGGTATTGACACAGAAGCGTATGCACATAGGTTTCTGAATAGTGAAGTAGCATACATCTCTTGATTTATGTTCTAGCTGCTTCTGTTTATTTCTACAGTGTTATGGGTTCAGAAGTGGGGTGCAATTACTGTTATTATGATCTGGGTACAGTCATCAGAGAAGTGTTTATTTTGATTCAGTTTTGATTAGTGAAAAGGTGATTAGTTGATGCACAAATTCTTGATGTTTGATTGATGTTATTTGTGGATCCATTCTGAAAATTTATGAAACGTGGTCCCTAGAAGGAAGAGAAGGTTGTAGTCTTCTGCAGGTAGCAGCCTGCATACTAGT
>APFE031550370.1:76539-91612 GCA_000404065.3 Pinus taeda
AACTCAAGAGCTTCAAGGATAGGTTTTGTAAACACTTCACTCTTTACCAACTCTACCAGAGGGACAGATATTTTCAACTTCTGAACTTCTGATTCAAAGTTGAAAGAGGGAGGTAACTTGTCAGAACCTCTTACCTCTTGAACTGGAGCTTTGAGGATAATTGGATCAGGTACCGGTCTTCTTTGTTTTCTATTCTGTGACTCTGTTTGGAAAACAACTATTTGGGTAGGATTCTCCTTGACATTATTTGCATTTGACCTCAGATTATATCTTTGCTGCTCCTCAGTTTGTAGAACAACTTCTCTATCCCACCTTTGACTGTCTTGTTCCTGTAGCAAATATTCTTCGTATGCAGCCAAAGTCAAAAAGGTGGCACTACCTTTATCTTCCATAGGATGAATTTCATCCTCATCTTCAATCTGCTCCTCCTCCATGACCATATTTTGAAAAGGAGCTTTAACCTTTTGATCTTCATTAGCTTCTTTCCCCTTCTGAATGATTTGTAACTGTTCATTTTCTCTTCTGAATGGATTGGGATTTCTTGGAGCAAATGTATTTGGGAGCCTTGCCTTCCCAGAGTTCTACTCAACCTTCAGCTTAGATATTTCAGCAGCCAATCACTCTATCATTCTAGTCATTTTATCTAATTCAAGCTCGGAAGATGAGGCAGAGGAAGAAGAAGCCTCACCTCTCTACCTCCTTCTATCAGCATGACTCCTGAGCTTTTCTGCAGCCATAATATTAGATTCTACCTCTAGTGTTGCATCTTGCATTTCAGCTAGGGTAGCACATCTTCTTTCTCTGAACAACAAACAGAAATCAGAGTCAAAGGAACTGGCATAGGCATGTTGGGAAGAGGTGGGGGTAGGCTTTACTTCAGCTAGTATCTTACTATACATACAATTGAATCTTTTATTAAAATCAGACAATGATTCCCCATTTTCCCTCTTCAGGTTACAAAAATTAGTATGATAATATAGTAGGTCCTTCTTATCTCCCCATTGCTTCAAAAATGCATCATCTAAAGCTTCACTGTCAGCAATAGACCTACGGGGCAATTCTTTGAATCACTTTCTAGCCTCTCCATTAAGGCTCTATACAGAAACTCTCATCCACTCATCATTTTCACTTATATCTAAGTTATCAGCATAACTATAGAAGGACTCAAGGTGTTCTCAATTATTACTCCCTCTGTACCAGTAAACTTAGGCATATACTTCTGATATTCCCCTTCAGGCATGGCATTCAAAGGAACAGGCAGAACCAAGGGTCCATACCTAGCAGCTATGATTCTTTCCATCTTCATAGGTGCTTGCTGGCCTACCATTAATGGGGTATGTGGAAGGATACTAGCAAATTGAGTAGTATAGTACAATGCAATAGATGATAGAGACAATGGGATGTTATGGACTGTATGGGATGCTTTCTTTGGACTGAGATCCAAAGGGGAACTAAACGAATAAGAGGCTTTATGAATCTCTACAGCTAATTCTTCACTAGCAGTATTAGGTTCTAGATCCTCAAACTGTGTATTCTCAACTAAAACCTTCTCTTGCAGAGACACATAAGAATTCTTGGGCTTACTTGATCCTGATGCTCCTTTCTGTGACATTTTCTTCTGCTTAACAATCTTCTCAGGGTCAGGCACGGGAACAACTAGTGATTTCTGAGGATTTTTTCGAGTGTGTCTCACAAACTAAGCCAGGACTGAAATGTGGAGTCGCCAAAGGTTGGTCTTCCTCCAGTGGAGTCGCTAGATAGATGATTACAACCAGAAATGTGTCCAAACTTTGTCTATCATCAAAGTTGGAACTATGTTGTCTCCCAAGGAAGCTGAGCTTCAATCTCCTCTCCCCGGCAACGACGCTAATTAATGTTATCACCCCAAGAAACTCTGCTAGGTTATATCTCGGAAATGCTTGGGAACATTAAAAATTCAACATAATGTTGGAAATGGATGAATGGAAGGAATGATGTTCATTCAAGCCAGATAACCACTTCTACTATGCTTAACTCCAGACATGGGTGAACACCCCCAGACTACAAGTCTTTAGACTACCAATTACTCATAGTTTGAGGATTAGGTGAATATGGAGAATACTGACCACACTAGCAGATGCACAAGACCATGTGATGGCCGGTTGCAACTAGTAAAGAGTTCTGTAAATCTATTTCCTAATGCACAGACAAGATGACAGCTCTCTGGCACTAAGTAAACAAAAACCTAAATAACACATTCAATGATACATACAGGATTCTAACACAGAGGTAGGATGATAGCTCCTCTAATGCTAAACATGAAGAGTTCATGAAAGCTGCATAAAAGGCACAACCTAGAACATAATAGAATTGGAGAGTGAGCAATTAACAACAAAAGAAGCTTGTATTAGCTGAAAATGAGGACCAAACACTGCAAGTATCAAAGTAGTTACAGTCTCCAGAAGTTGAACCTTACATCAAAACAACAACCATCAACCTTTACATCTGTTTTCTGGGTATATATGGAGTTTCTTTACAAAATGTTCTACTATTCTAAGCGGGGAGGGGTCATAATGGATCACCAACCGCTTTAACTGTCTAAAAGATTCTCTGTTACAATCTGCTGCTTCAGTGAACAAAATTGATATTCTCAAATGCTCTGTCGTCCTTCTTGAGCGGGTGGAGTGTTATATGGAATGATTTCCATAACTGATAAATGTGTTTATCTGCTCGAGGCTAGTCCTTTCCCTTCTCGGCTATCCTATTTTTTGAATGCGGTGGTTGAAGATTAACTGCACAGATTTCTGAACACTGGCCACCTTCTTCCTTCGGATGCACGGGACAGGCTATGGACACAGACAGTATGGTGGAGGCATGAGTATGACGGGAACAAATATCAGCCGTTGGATCGCGCAGATGAATGGCGGATATGACTCGGCGGGAGATATCAGGAGGAAATGGGAGCGAACAAACATGATCTGTCAGATCTCTACCGGACATATCCGACAGCAGAGGAGCGATCGCAATATTGCATTAGCAGAAGTGAAGGGGTTTGGGCCTTATATACACATGGATGTGATTTTGATCAACGACTAAACCCGGACATGATAAGGAATTAACTACTTTTAATATCACATTGGCGGAAGTCAAGGGGTTTGGGCCTTATACACACATGGATGCGATTGCGATCAACGACTAAACCTAGACGCGATAAAGGAATTAACTGCTTTTAAGAATATCACATCGGTGAAAGTCAAGGGGTTTGGGCCTTATACACACATGGATGCGATTGCAATCAGCGACTAAAGCCTAGACCCGATAAGGGAATTAAACGCTTTTAAGATTGATGAAGGGAGAATGAGCGGTGCAAGGGAAGGAGAGAATGACTGTTGTGACGAGAAGGGCTGGTGAAAAGCACACGGTCATGTGATCGTGGTTACATGATGGTTCAGCCTTAGTGCTCGGGGGTTGAAAGAACATGGACTTACATAGATTTTTAGAGGTAAAATGGAGGTAGCAAGGTTTATGAGAGTGCGAACAGAGTAAATGAGTAGGAAAAGAACGATTGATGCACATCCTTTTTGAGCATAAACAACCCGATCAGGCCTATATTTGATCCTCAAATGTTGGATTATATAGCAGAGCTAACAGTGGGCTTCTATGGGGAAAAATAATAACAATATGAGGACTACATAGGCACAACAATATAATAAGGGGTTATACTAATAATAATAAGGGGTTAAACTAGTAGTATAGGGACCTAACAAGGTCATTAAGAATCCTTCCCTTAATATATCCCACTCTGTGATGTCATGGCGTAGCTCCATTTCCAGGTACCAATTCATAGGGATTGTATCCAAAGTATGACAAAATAAGTGTACCCACTCCGACAGTTACTTTGTTCCATAAGCTTTAGTCCAATTTTCTAAATGATCACACGAATCATTTTTCCCATCATATTTCTCAGTTAGTCGAGCTTTAGGATAACCAAATCACAACCTCATCATCCTCCTGTAATCTTTCCATTAATAAAAGTTGTCCTTGTGCGTACCCCACCATCGTGCGGGCATAGCGCGTAGCACCAAATCTAGTGCTTGGAAGTGATGATTCTCAGGGACTTCTCGTTCAAAGGCATCCAAAAACTTATCCATGTGAGTTAATTGATCATAATAGGGTAAATTTCGTACCTTATATGACACACAGCGCAACGATTTTGTCATCATGTTGCAACGTAATGTAGATACTTGATGTAGCCTATTATGTCAGTGCTCCAACTCTTCATCTGAATCTGAGGTATAGGAACATTCACAGTCTCATGCAATCCATCCATTGGCTATCGGATTAATCTAGTCTTGGTCTCACACTATTATTTTCTAGATCTGATCCAAGACATCAACATTGCCTTCATAGTTGCAGACCGGTTCAGTATAGCGCGGTCCTTCCGTAAGGTCCAATGGTACTACAACACGGAGCAATTTCCTTTTGAATGACATTTTTTGCTTCTTCATTCATATCAATGGCCCAATCAATTCTGAGGAGCATGGGATATGGATTACTATCATCAACGATCTTTATTACTTGAAAATCAGCCAATGCGCTTGCACCTTCTATATCCACTGTTACTCCATGTAGTCTCTCCATAGGGATGATCTTCTGTTGGCTTTCCATTCTAAGCTCGATCGGATACTACTGCAGCACATGTCTTCCCATCCTCTCCCTTGTCTATTTAGGAAACACGTTCGCGTCAGACCCCAGATCCAGAATGACCTGGTCCATCTCATAATCTCCTATCTGCTTGGTGAGCCTAGTCTCACGCCCTGTTCTCGGCTTATGATTACCAATCTTCCTGACTACGCAGTGTTCACCAGGAGCATTTTCCTTACCAGCACACTTGTTTATCAACTCCTGCCGGCCCTTCACAACCTTGCTATCACACAGAAGTTTCATACAGGTCTCCAAGAACATGGTAAGCATAGAGGGATCGACCTCTCCAGGCACGCTAGCCTCTTGGACCTTGTCTTGACTCCCTGAAATGGAGGCCTCAATGAAGCTTTTCTTGGATACCATTAATATTTCCTTTGTGCACTCCAGATCAAAACCAATCTCCTTTTCTGGGGCCTTTCAGACCCATTCATCCCCTTCAGGTTGTTTTCCTTTATCATCCCTAGTCGTTATTTTGCTTTTGAGCATGATATTCACATTTGGATCTTCCTCGTGGGGCTCAGCCCCCATCATCTATAAGTTTTGTGTAGGTTGTTGAGGTTGCACCTTCTTCTCATGCATCTTAGATATCAACACAGGGAATTCTTCTATCATGTGGTCAAACTGAGTGTGGTACTGACATGATAGGTGAGTCTAATTATGAAACTCCCACGCATAGTGACCTGGTGTTTGAAAATTATAACAAATGACCTACCCACGGCCTCTACCAGGTCCTCCTACTCCTCAGCCTTGTCTGTGCCCCTGGTATCCTCTGTGCGCTCCACCAACGCCTTGATCCAAAGGCCAATTTTATGCTTGCATTCGATAGGTAGGCGTTCTCTCCATCATTAGTTCATAACTACAACAGTGGCGCTCATCATGACCCACTTATTTGCAGAAGTTGCAGAACAACTGTTGTGGTGTCTGAACGAACTTTTGCAGCAAATGAAAATTATTTGTTACATGTTTTCCATCCATCTGACAAATAACACACCATAGCGCAGGTCCGCACTTGGCCCTATTGGAGCTTCCTGCCTCAGGGGAATCAATCCCCCCTATGCAATATAATTTGTGAAGACAGGGCAATGGTCTTTATCATGCCCCTAGCTATTACACTTGAGGCACCAGGCTTCCTCGCGCACCTCAGGCCTAGCCTCCTTTTCTTTTTTCAAGCTCTGCAATTCCAAGAAGAGGTTCTGCAACTATGAGAGAACTTGTTGAACTCCAAAAATCGCGTCCTGAATAGGTGTCTAATGCAATCTAATCGCAATTTCCAAGGCTTCTGCCTGTGTCCCTATCTTCTACAGTGATAAACTAATCCTTAGGTGGGGCAGAAGCGAGGCTATAAACCACTCGCGGTGATGACCATCTGTGAGCTACATATTAGCTTTGCGGATCATGCACTTTAACCTTTGATCTAACTCCCACGATGTTTCACCTACCCTCATCGTGATTTCCTTGAATCCAACCAATGATTGTGAGTTAGACTTAGGCTTACTCAAATCCTTGTTTAGTGCACCCTTAGTTTCTACCAGCGATGCTAACAGATGATCAACGCAATACTTAATATACCATGTCAGCGTGCAGTCCTGCAAGGTAGTAACTAAATGCACCTTATTTATGTTATCATCAATGATATTTTGCACGGTCCACACAGGATTCATGAAAAACCAGAACTAATTTGTATCTTTGCTCCCTATACCCTTGAAAATTGGTAACTTTATTGAGTTCAACATGTTGAACAATGGTGGTGGTGGTGGCAGTGTGGGAGAAGTTGGATGCTATGGAGGTGAAGGTGGAGGTGGAGTGGATGGATGAGGTATTCATGGAAAACCCTACCTTATCAACTAGGCAAAACTCCGTGGTGAGGTTTTTTCCACTCCCTCGTTGTCGCTCGAAGGAGGCCCAATCAACGGGTTATATTCAGGACCTATTTTCTCTTGATTTCTAAATATCTGTCCACTTCGAATAGATCCAAACATCAAGGAAATGGAATCATCCATTTCTCACACAAAAGCATCTTAATCCGGGTATTCAGAGATCTTAGGTGCTTACCTCATGGTCCCTTGAAAACACACCGCTCTGCTTTGTTTTAGCTAGCTGAGGTATCAACTGTGGATTCTGTCACAAATCCTCCTATGACGCGATCAAGCTACTGATCAACAACACGTGCGACCTTATCTCTAGAAGCTTCCAACCTTCACACTAGCTCTGGAGTCCAAAATATTGGACCGTCAAGCCTCCACCTTCCTTGGTCGTATGCCAACTTGGCTATCCACTTGTATAGCTCTATCGGGAAGGTGCAAAAGAAACTTTTGTGTATACCTGTCTACAGATATCTGTCCAACCACTGTTCTTCTGATAGGCACGGATTTTTTTTTTCCTATGCCGTAATTTCATGGATTTTTCTATCCACTTATTTCTCAATTTCCTTCTTGGTCAGATCCTAGTGATGTGACATCACACATCTCCTTACATAGATCTTTGTCCCAGCAACAGAACCATTTATTCGCTTAGAGGGTCGTGGCCTTGGTTTAGAGTTAATTGCAGCAAACAAAACCCTACACTACTGGCCCTTTCGGCATCAACTCATGTAGCGTGGATTGAAATCTCACCCGAAGCAGTACGAGGGAGTGTTGGAGCCAACTTTCCACATCCAGAGATCAGTTTGATGTCCTTTTATGCCCTAGATCTGCCTTCGCACAAATCTATAAGCCCTTAAGGCTCAGTACTATAACTTCCTTCAAATGGACCCTAGCCCTTTGCAATGTCGCAAAATTGATTGGATTTTGTGGATCTTTAATAGATAGGTTATCTACTTACGCGTATCATGAAATAGCCTCAAAACAGAATCCCCATAGATTTACCCAAGTGCTTAATAAATGTAACATAAAGTACGTGTAAATACTTAACATGTATTGCATTCAGTTAATAAGACTAATCCAATAGATTTGTGCATCAGTACATCATTAATTCATAAACACATTATTTCAACCACATCATATATCGCAACATAAATATCAGCAGTAAATAGATAATCACATGAATTTCTCCAACAATCTTCTTTATTGATCTTCAATATGAGGTTACAGACTCAAAACTCCCCTACGCACTCAGCTGTAGGGGTCTGTGCACTCAGCTGCAGAAACTACTCTAGGCCTCTGCGCACTCAGCCGCAGAGCCTTGTCCTCCTCTAAGACTTACTTCTCTACACTATCTCTCTAAGATTCCATCTGTTCTACATCCTGCCTTAGACTTTCTAAGACAGGTCACCTATTTATACCTTTTTACATATAATCCCATGGTCTGTGGACCATGGGCGGATCTCAAAATCGATTCACTTTACATAAATGAGGGTAAAAACCCTTTTTGACTCCGAACTACCTACACGCTCCGCATACATAAATCATAGAGACTTTACATCTTTTCATCAAATTTACAACAAAATTTGGGTTTTTAACCCCAAAACTGACCCATGGGACCCTATCCCAACAAAAGGATAGGAAGAATATCTATGCAAATCAGAATAGGTTGTTCAAGGATTTCCAGGTTGGGGAACATGTGTACTTGTGCATCAAACCAGAGAAGTGCTCATTACGAATTGGATCATGTGCCAAGCTAGAACTACGATTTTGTGGACCCTTCAGTATTATTAAGAGGATTGGGCGAGTAACCTATCGACTTGCACTACCTCCGATAGTGAAATTCCATGATGTTTTCCATATGTCATTGCTTAAGAAGTATGTTAAATATGTTGATAATGTGATTGACTGGTCTACATTGCAGGTGGAACCAGATGGATAATTCCAGCTAGAGCCTCAATGTATATTGCAGAAATAGGTTCTCATGCTCTAGAACCATGTAATCAAGCAGGTTAAGGTGTAGTGGAAGAAATTTGGGCCTAATGAAGCTACATGGGAGATGATGGATTAGATGCGGGCTATGTATCCTTCATTGTTTGTTGGTTGAGGCAATGAAGCTTTGACATGATGTTTGGTATATTCTTTGACATATGTTTTGGTGTGATGTTTTGATATATGTACATATGTATATGGATGTAAATACCACCATGAGATTTGTTATAAATCTCCAATAAGTAGTATGGGCGTCATGTCATTTATGAAGCTATGTTGTTATGTTTTCATGTTGGTTTTATTTTTGAGAGGGTGATCATTATAAATATTGCATTGAGCTATGTTATAAATCTCCATGGAAAGTATGTTTTCTTTTTAGTGGTTTTATTGAAGTATAGATGTGGTTCAACGCTAAGGATAGTGTACCCCCATGGGGAGGGTTCTGTATCAGCATTGGTGAAAATTCCATGTAATAAAAGTTAATAAATGCAAAAATAATAACGATTGTTGATGGGGCACTTACTCCAAGCCGAATGTTGGGCCAAAAATCCTAGTGTGGGTGTTCATTTGATTTATTATGGCTAAGGAAATTGGAAAAGGCAATGGGAAAGTCTTTGGGAAGGCAAATGGCATTTTCTTCACATTTATTTATGAAAATAATGGAAATTAGGAGAAAAGGAACATAAAAGGTCACAAGTTACATGTGAGGAGGAAAATCAAGGAAAATAATCGAAAATGAAGAAAATGCAGGCCTAATTGATAGAAAGTCTTCTAAGGATCAGTTTGTAACCTTTTGTCAATTCAATTTTGGAGCTCTCTCATTATTATTTCTATTTCTCTCACACTTCGACACTTAGATTTTTCTTGGAGCATTTTGGCATTGGATGAAAAAGGAAAAGAAGGCGAGAGGAAGGAAGGAGTAAGCAAGGAAGAGCACGATCAAGTAGTTACAGGAGTATTATTTGGAAGTATCGAGTTGCATGTGTATTTTTCGTGCTAGATTTTGCATGCATGGTATTGCATGTGGTTCTTTTTTTTGTTGTGGAATGGGATTTTCCAAGTGTGATAGTGTTTTCAGCCTTGCCTTTCCATTTCTGGATAGCCATGGTGTGATGGGGTTCTCATGTTTTGGTTGAGCTAGATTGTCGGATGGATTCAAAGATAAGTAATATTGATCTTTGAATGATATTACACATGGCCTAGTGGTCACTAAACATAACTATGGATCACGATAAAGCCACTAGCCTAGTAACACCAGATTCAAACTGTGGGTTGCGGTAAAGCCAGGATTATGTGCCTCGGTGGGCCTAGGAATCCTTGCCGATGAATGGCGGGATATATAATAAAGCCAAGAGATGGATTTCTCTCCATTGGGCCTAGTAGTACTAGGTTAGGATATGCAGTAAAGGTTGGAGAGTGGGTATTGGTTTAGGGCCTAGTGATACAGTGTGGATTGTGGTAAATCCCAAGAGACTAGGAGACACGAAAATTCCTCATGGTGTCGGTGGAGAAATCTAGTGGAATCCATGCTTGTCTGGCATACTTCTTGGGTGGAGATCATGGTAAGGCTTTTTATTACATATTTATTGTGCTTTCCTACTGATCCGAGATGGATTACAGTAAATCCTGCTTTCTATTGATGAGGGTGAGGTGGTTTAGCCTTAGGATGCCCTAGTTGGTTCTTTTGGTTTGAGTCCCACATTCATGCTTGGAATATGGCACAAGGGTGAATGGCTAAAGATAGGTTTGGCTGAGCCATTCTATGGTTAGGTGGAACATGGTAGTCCCATCCCGGGTTTGGATTTTTGCATCATCAATATGAGGTTATTTATCCTTGTATTTCTATGAGTATTATACTGGTTTATATGTGGATCATATGGTTGTGATTTCCTTCGTATTTATGTTGCTATTATGTTGGTTATGTATATGTTTTATGACAGTGGATATGTATGAATCTTGTCATATTTTTACTTGTAAATGAATGAACAATGTATTTAGACCTAATAGATGATAATGCAACAAATGATATAAGGGAATAATGCTTCATAGAAATTCTCAAATAAGTATGAGACCCTTATGCTTAAATCTATTATTTAAACCTATAGATTACATATTTTTGATATGTTTGACGTAATTTTTGTGGCTAGTAGGGGTCCGTTTAAAGGATTTTTCAAGTATTTGCATTTGCATCATTATTTGCTTGAGAAAACCATTCTCTCTATCCTAAAAAAACTCTACTCTATCTTGAGAAAATATTGCTTGTGTTTAAATTTCTTCCATCCTCAATTCTTTGCTTTGTTTCTTTCTTGGGTTCTGTAATTTTGATTGAAGTTTTATTTTAACATGAAATTTTTATGTCATACTAGTCTTGGAATATTGTCATACTTGGAAAATAATGTCAATTTCTTTGCGTGGACTTTTCACAGGTTCAATTTTCTCTATGCTGTGTTGGATGTTTATTGTTTACAATTACAGGATTACGATGTCATTATCTCTCCTCGTATCCCCTTTTCTAAACTCTATTTCCACATTTATGCTCTGTGTCTTTAGCCACAAAATTTTATGCTCCCAAATTTTTTACCTTCCTGTTAAAAGAATTTTGTTTTGAACCAAAACCATAGCTTATTAAAGCTCAAGGTCTTATGTTTCAAAATTGTCAATGTAATTGGGTTTTGTCGAATATAAATTGCATGACGAGGTCTCAGAAAATTTGTAACTAGTTTTGAGATATCAAATACCTATTTCCAATGTTCAAATTCCTCCCTGTGTTCACAAATTATCCTTTGTGTTCATATATCTTGTAACTTTTGTTTCCTTCCTGACTCTTCTCACAATTACATAATTATGTATGAATTCATTAAAGGAAATTCTAGCCTAAAAGTGCCCATGAAATTTTCATGTAATTTCCATGTCATAATATGTAAACCAATTAAAATCGTTTAAATTTAAAAATAGGTACATGTAAATATTTTAGAGGGAAAAGAAGAATTTCTACTTTTTTAATTGTATTTGTGGTTTATTTCCTTATAGGTTTACTCAAATTTCAAGTATAGACACTCATTTGATACATAATTAAATTCCATATCTAACGAGTACCCATTATGCATATTTTTACAAGAGTCACATTGATAAAAATTGAAGATACATTAAAAAAGTGTGAACACACTTTTTTAATGTATATTAATTTTTTATCAATGCGGGTCTTCTCAAAAGTATGTATAGTGGGTATTCATTGGATGTCGAATTAATTCTGCATCCAACGAGTGTATACACTTGAAATTTGAATAAGCCTATAAGGAGATAAGCCAAAATTATAATTAAAAAAAAGTAATTTTCTTCTTTTCCCTCCAAAATTCATAACACTTATTTTATTATTTTTCCTTAGGAGGCCACTTTTATGCTGAAATTTCCCCTAATGAATATTTTATGT
The DNA here is from genome assembly GCA_000404065.3 of Pinus taeda. Taxonomy (NCBI): domain Eukaryota; kingdom Viridiplantae; phylum Streptophyta; class Pinopsida; order Pinales; family Pinaceae; genus Pinus; species Pinus taeda. The sequence goes on from APFE031550370.1 coordinate 88,504, forward strand.
TAACATAATTTTTTTTCCTTATCGAGTTTTGTTAAGCCCTGACCGTGGTTGCAATATTATTCATCAAAACAGGGCATATGGTGAAAAACAGAGCATATAGTGATTTCTAAGCATAATAATTTAGAGTGTATGTATGAAACAAGGAATAATATTTCATAAAAACAAAGTAAATGCTCCATCATTCCTCATACAATTGTTCATATGATGATAATAGGTTGCAATAGTTCACAAAATTATATAATATGTTGTAGTGACTTCATAATTTTTCTTGCAAATCGACCTTATAACATAGTACTACCACTTTGATTTGTGATTCTTTTCGGCCCTATAGGGGATTCCTTTCATCATTCCAATATGTATTTTTTCTTTTAATAATAATTTGTGGGAACTCAAACCCATGAATGGTCCTTTATATAAAAACATTGGATGGAAGCCTCCAAGAGTATGGTTTTAATTTTATACAAGAATATGAGATATGCCAAGATCAACTCTTCAACCTTCAAGAACTGATTTTATCTTCCTTCAAATTTCAATCTATAGGATAAATTTATCATGCATTTATCCTTACCAAGTAATGCTCTGAATTTCTAGGGACAACCATTAATAGAGTGCTTCATCAAGAGTTGTAGTTACCTTGACTTCATAGCTTTACCTTTTACTTATACTCATAGCCTTTGTGCTCAAACCATATTTATTCTTATAACTCTTTTAGAGTCTCTTGAAAACATCATTTGAGAGCTTATAAGTTTATTTTTAAACAAAGTATGTTCTTGATTGTTACATCTCAATTTGTCACACTTATGCAAATGATGCCAAATCTGGATCTTTCATTGTCCGTTGAACTATAGTCATAAATACCCTTGAAAGATGGAAGAAATACCTCTCTATGATGTATAATAATCTTGAATTAAATACCTTAAAAACCCTAATTTTGGAGATCATTGCATTTTCTAAGATCAAAAGACGAAATTGTTTCACCTTACATAACTAATGACTTGTGATTCCATTGTAATTTACCTTTGGTAAAGGCACGATGATATTATTACAGAGGTAAAATATAAAAAGAAGGTAAAGAAGCTTCCATTTATAGAAGCCTTGAGAAGGTATTTATTTGAAGTTGCAGATATTGGTCTTGAGTTCCTCCTATCTTGGATCTTATTCCCCCCATTATAGATCACATTCCCTCCTAATGAGTTGCGATGTCGTCATAATTTACCTCCGGTAAAGGCATGATGACCTTATTACAGAGGTAAAATAAAAATAAAAGGTAAAGAAGCTTCCATAGAAGCCTTGAGAAGGTATTTATCTGAAGTTGCGGATATTGGTCTTGAGTTCCTCCTGTCTTGGATCTTATTCCCCCCATTATGGATCATATTCCCTCCATTGTGGATCTCACTCCTTCTTTAATAGATCGCAACTTCCAATTTTTTCCTATAAGTATAATCCACTCAAAGAGAATGGGGTTATCTCTTAGATTTTGGAATGTTGCCATTTTATACTTCTGAACTTACTTACATATTGCCCAAATTTCCATTGGAGTTCTTTTATTACAAGGGCTTGGATTGAAGATTATTGCAAGGAGGCCTCCAACATCAAGGAACTTGGTTGTAGTTCTCCTTCTCTTTATTATTAATAAAAATACTTGTTTCTTTCCCATATGAATTTGTTATGATGTATATTGTAGGATTCCTTGATCACTTACATGGTTTATGGTTGAATCAATGATGTATTATATGCTTTGATTTCGTGTTTGTCTTTATATTTGCAGGTCTCTACTTTGAGCATGAAAGGATATAGGTTCAAAGTGACAAAGGAAAACAATGAGGATCATCATCAAGAAATTCATGAAAAAGTATGAGCATTGCATCCTCTTTGTATTTCTGATTCAGTCATAAATTAGGGAATGTTTCATGTATTTGTATGTTTGTTTCTAGGTTGGGTGTCTGAGCCTAAGGATATATTTTTTGTCCATAGGACAAGATTTATCCACCAAACAAATAGGTGACTGTTATGAAACCAGCTCAAGAAAAGATAGAAAAGATAGATCAACACCTTAGAATTCAGCCTCTTCGAGGGGGCAACCTCCTTGTCATGCGGAAAGAGTTATTTTTGCAGACAAACCTAACCTCCCTAGGAGTCTAAGACTCTCTAGTGACAAACAAACCAAACAAGAGCAATCCTTCTCTAAACACACGTTATTCTATGAGAGACCAAGTGTTTTCCGATCTTACCTTAGGTCCAACGCTTGTTGTAGCAGTCAAGCCTTACTGATCCAGATGAGCTCCTCCTTCACTTTAAGACCTGCATACACTAACAAAGCAAACGATTACATAACACCTGAATAATTCATAAAACAAAGCATATCATATAGACCAAGGAGTACATGAAATAATTCATTAACAACAAATCATTGAGAAGAATGGACTTATTTGTATTAAGGAAACAAAAAAGGAACCATTACAACCTGAGCCTTGGTGTTGTGCAAGCTCCTCCCAGGGTCCAACAAGAGATTTCCTCTACTTTGACAAGCTCACCCACTCCAAATATGGCAACAAGGAAGGATAGTGATCTCTCCTCACAAGTCAACAATGGAAGTCCTAATTCCAGCAGCATTTACCCTTTAGAATGTTCAGCTTTCAACCTCTCCTCCTCTGGCCCAATGCCTGTATTTATAGTATTCTAGAGGAAGTTATTCAGTTCCAACATCAATGAGATACTCCCTCTTTTGGATGGGGTAGCTCCTCTCTTGATGGGATAAGTTCCTCTATCATAGGGATGCAAGAACCATCTGGAGGCGCTCAATACACGTCAAACACTCTTCTAGAAGGCTCTAGAAGTGACCACAAGTAACTTTTTAAAGATGAAACTCGCGCCTTTTGACATTTACAGGGGTATGCACCCATCCTTTGGCTTACAGAGTGTACAAGTATGCAGGTACAGTGTGTTTGGAGTGCGTACACGCAGGCAAGGTAGAGATAACCTGTGTACCCAGAGATAAACATGTTTTTAGTGACTTTCTCTCTTTTTGAAGCTTGACATGAAGAGCAGAGGTATTAGGCTTGACAAGGAGGATAATATGACTATTGATGGAGCCATATTAACTGCAGAT
>APFE031550382.1:0-11589 GCA_000404065.3 Pinus taeda
ATCATCAAATAAAAGCCTTGTAAACATGATAAAGAAGGTATTGGAAGAAAACAAAAAGAATTGGCATAAGAAACTTGTGAATGCCTTATGGGCAGATAGGCTAACAACCAAGAGATCAATTGGGGTCAGCCCATATGACTTAGTCTATGGATTGGAAGCCAAATTTCCTTCATCACTAGGAATCCCTGTTATGAAACTACTTCAAGAAAGTCAAGCTGAGCCCAATGATATGCAAAGGAGGGTGAATCAAATTATATGTTTACAGCAAACTAGAGACCAAGTTTATAACAGAGTTCAAATCTTACAGGAGAAGCTAAAGAAAGCTTTTGACAGAAGGACTAAGGCCGAGGATTTCAACATGGGTGACAAAGTTCTCAAGTGGGATTCAAGAAGAGAAAATAAAGGAAAACATGGAAAGTTTGATTCCCTTTGGAGAGGACCATTTATCATCCAAGCAGTACAAGGAAACAATACTTACTTTCTTAAAAACCTTGATGAAACTGATTTGGATGAAGGTCCTGTGAATGGCAGGATGTTGAAGCACTATTTTGACTACCTTCCATAAATGGAGCATGGCTGCCCCTTGTACATAATTTATTGTGTATAGTGTTCTCTTTAAGCATATGAATAACTTAGTTTCAAGGATCTTGCAGAAGCAGGAAAAGGCTGTAGTTCAGCAAGTTTCATAAATATGACAGTTTACAATTTTGAGGTTTCAAGGAAGAAAAGCTCCAAGTTTTGAAAGACTAATCAAAGGGCCAAGGCATGCTGACCTGCTATTCTTGGTCTTTCAAGAAGAAAAACCATCCCCATGTGGAGCCACTTTTGGATACCTATACCAATAGGTTTCATATTTCATGATTGGTAAATTCAAATGCCAAATATGCTCTACTTTGCTGATACAAAGATCCCATATTTCCAAGACAAGGCAAGGTGTGTACATGCCTTCATGTTTACTAAATTTTGCTGGATGGTCCAACCGTCTAATCTAGATCATGCCATGTTTCAATTTTCTGTTGTAGAATAGAGAAAGAAGTCTGTCCAAACTGTTTAATCTTGGCAGACCAATAGTTAGGGAGAGAAGCTAAGGTTCCCAACTGCTTAATCTGGGGCCTTGGAAGCAATAAGGGTAGTGTTAGATAGGCTATCAAAATAAAAAGCCAATGGAAAAGAAAAGGTACATAAGGGTATGCAAGTCCAAGTGCACCCTCCAAGAAGAAACAAAAAATGCTAGGCAAGTAGATGGGTAGGTAGATGGGGTTGTAGAAGTGGTATTCCTTTCAAACTGAATCTTGCTGGTCAGCATAAAGAAAACAACACAGTGGAGCATGTCTAACTTCCTTTTTTCCTTGTTTTACACTCATTACTAACACCCCTACACCAGTTGTGTTTATGAAAGAATTCAAGGTTTTATGTTGGTTCTTGTTTCCTTTAAGAGCCACATTTCTTGTGCAAAATTCTTTTCATTTTGATCTACTCCCTAAGCTAAGTTGTTTACAAATAAACTTAGTGACAACACTCCTCATTCACCTTTTCCCTCCATATTAACCCCTAACTTCTATTATCTAATTCCCTATGTCATCCTTTCCCTACTATTATAACACCATGGTGTATAAAACCCAAGCATTCTATAAATATCCCTCCCTTGGCATTATAGTCATATGTTCACCACTAGGGAATCAAATTGACATCTGGTCAGTTTGAGAGCCCAAGCCTTACCTCTTTTTCTCCTTCAGAACTCATTTACCTATTCAACCCTTCATTTTGCCTAAGAAACCTTGGAAAAATCCATTTGCACCCTTAAACCCGCTCAAAAGGCAAAAATACGTTGAAAACCCACTTTTCCGCCTTATCCTAAGTTTTTGAGCTATACGCAATTTTACAAAGAAATACATTGAAAAAACCCATTTTCCCAACTTATCCAAAGTTTTAATGCCTTGCGCGATTTTATAAAGAAACATTGGAAAACCATGCAAATTTGCCGATATCCTAAGGGTCCCGCTGGGAACGAATCCCATGGAAAATTATTTTTTATTACCCGCCCGACGCCGTATCGTCTGGATAACTCATTGACCCGTCGACCGTCCGATCGAGCGTTTTTCATCCAACAGCTCACATGGATATCGGACCGGCCCCGACGTCCGAAAGATAGCATCCGATATCTGTCAGAGGGTGACGTCAAGCCTCGGCCACGCGTTGCCCCCACAGCGTATCGGAGCCCCCTCTGACAACTCCACTTCCGTAACAAAAGCGGTGCGATATGATACCACCTGTGGTTTCCGGTTTCCACTAATCCGCCTGCCAGCGTCATCGCTACGTCACTGCCAGCGTCACTGCTACGTCATCGCCGCGTCCGCGCCCCCATCCGCCATTGCTCCACCTGTTTGCCACCTCACCACCCCCGTGGACCACTCATAAGCCGCCACATCACCTAATGACGTCATGTTGACGTCATCCGACCCTGACGCCACCCGATGACGTCATGCTGACGTCATCCGAAAAAGGCGCCAATGTTCCAAAAATCCATATTTTTGCCAATTTTTCGTGTTTTTTGCACTTTTTGCATAAACTTCTGTTACGTATTTTGCATGTATTTTATGTCCAAACTTGCGCCAACCTGCTGAATTCGACCTGGAGACCTTCGGCGTGCCTACCCACCTGCACTTGTGACCTGGACTGTCAGTATACCAGGTATTTATCACTGTTAATCCTCTCTGCGCCTGGTTTTGTCTGCAAATAGCTGAAATTGACTTGAAACACAGAAAAACGCATAATTCACCGGCAAATCCCCTGCACCCAGTTCCCATTTGAAATTGAACGACCGAAATTCAATAGCTAAGCCTTGTTTAACAGAACTTTCACTAAAACCTACATTCTGTTCGCGCAGTCGTGAACAGGAAACCCAAACTTGCACCTAATTACTATGAAAGAACTCTGTTAAACACAAGTATTTTCTCTCCCTTCACTGTTGTGTGCAGTATTTCAATTGCTGCAGTTTACCCTGTCGTCCTCTGTTTCTCAACTCACCTCTTTTTCCAAGAAATACTCTTTTTTTTGTTACTCAGCCTAGTAACATCAATTCACATATAAGACAAAGTTTGGAGTAACTATGGATACACCAGTAGCACCTGTCGCCCTCAATATTGCCCTTTTAAATGCCCCACAGAGAGAATTGGAGTGGCAAGCTTTAGCAGATTTGGATTACCAAATCTCAGAGGAATTCCTAGCACAAAGCAATTTCCACCTCCACCTGCTAAATGAATTAAAGGCCAAACATGTGGCTGGAACAGATATACTGGGCATTTGGGATTCCTTCCTCCCAATCTTCAAGCTTCCTCAGGTCAACCAATTCCCTGACCTAATTCACCTATGTGCTGAATGTTATGATCCGACTCAGAGAGTTGTGCTTGACCCTTTAGGCTCAGTTGTTTTCTACATTACCCCTGAGGCCATTAGAGAGATGTTACAATTCAAGATTGAGAAGAAATTGGTTCCCCTATCTTTGTTTGATCTGTAAATCAAGGAGCTAAGATGTTAACAGATGCTCAGATCACAAAGCTGAACCAACTATTTATTAAATCTGATACTGTGCAGTACCCTCCCATTTTTCATGGTTACCTCAACCCATTGGGCAGGGACCTTGCAGATATGATCAGTCCCATTCTGGGTTATAACTCAATTGAGTATATTGATGAAACTGTACTGGTAATGATGCTCATGTTTTCCCCTGGCAAAGCTCCAATCTGCTATGACTATGCCACCTACATATCAGACAAAATACATGAGAAATTTATGAACCTATCAAGGGAAAAGGTGTTCAGATACACCTCCTACATCTACCACCTAATTTTATACTATCAACATGAGAAATTCCCTTGGTACGAAAAGAGTGGATGCACAAGGAAATCCAAGGTCAGTAGTGTACTGGACCTCAGTCTTTCACTGCAGAGCCTATTCTCCATACACTTACTGTGAGTTTATAAACCTGTTCACCACCCAGCCATGTCTCTATTCATGAGCTCACCTCCCCCAAGACTAACAGATGAGATGCAGAGGATCCTTCAGCTGTCCAAGGTATACAACATTGGGGATTAGTATTTTTACCAAAACTACACCGTTATCAGAATATATGGTTGTGAGTTACCCCCATACAGACTGCCCAAGTATGTGCCCATGAGATTGTTTGCCCTTGAATACTTCAGGCAATTTGGGAATGCTGATGTGAAGAACTTCTTTGGCAAAGGCAAGAAAGCACAGCTAAAGGTGAAAAACCAACTGGGCCACTTTGTTTTAAACAAGAGGGAGGAAGGCTGGCAAGAGGCAGACAGAATGCTAGAAGGCTTTGGCGTAAAGACCAGTTTCCTCTGGACACCTTTTGACCCCAATCACTTCATAACGTTAAGAAGGGTCAAATATAGGATGTCCAGTTATGACCATGTAAGGTTGCCTCACATAGAACAATATGCAAATCAAACAAAATGGAAGAGAGGCACATTAGAGGAACCTGTCACACAGGAAGAACTAAATGAAAGAGAAAGAAGAAATCTCCTTAAGATGGCTGACTTAGAGCTTCCTGTACAGGTGTTCGCTCTTACAAGCCCTCAAGAGGGAGCAGCTGCTTCATCCTCCACAGCACATCAGGGGGCAGTCAAAACTACAGATCAAGCCTCCAGCAAAGGCAAGGAGAAAGAGATGGAGCAAGAGCAGCCCCTACAGCAACAACAGGTACATCAACAACAGGTACAACAGCAAGAGCAGCAACCAGTGCAAAAAGAGCAAATGGCAGAGGCCCCAATGGTCACTGAGTAGCAGCCAGCACAAATGGTGCCTCCTAGGCAAGAATCAAGAGCTGAAGCTTCAGTCCTCCAAACCCCTAAAAGAGAGGACATAAGCAGGAAAAGGGACAAGAGAGACTCCCCTCACTACATCAACAACCCAGGGGGAAAAGAGGCAAAGATTGAACCCTTTTTTGGAATAAGAAATGCCAATCGGGCAATCTTCGGGTATGGGCCTGCCTCGCATGGAGGCCTCAACAAGTTCCTTCCAGCAGAAACAAGAGAGGGCAGTAGGAGGAGAAGTTAGCTCCTCAAGCCAACAAAGAGGAGGTGAACAGAGCATCAAGCAGCAGTTCAAGGATATTAAGAAGAGAAATGAGCCCATAAGGTTGCAATTATATAATCATTTGTTGAAAATGGCTCCCACCAACCAGCAAAGACTCATGTCTGCTTATGATGTCCATGAGGGAAAAATGATCATGAGCCATTTCATGCCAGCCGTGCAGCAGCCACAGTCAGCTGCAGATTACATCAGGACCAACCTTGAGGTCCTTACCAAGGACATCCACCCGATGGATCAGATTGAATTACACAAGAAAACAGGTGAGATGGTATATGCCTCCTTTGCAGACAAAACATTGGTAAACTACAGGTTAGAAAATAGCCTTAATAATACAACTGCACAACTTGAGTTGGAAAGGGCATCCTCTCAAGCAAAGGACAACAGGATCAAAGCTTTGGAGGACATCATAATAGAGCTTGGGCATGATCCTAAGGATTTCAAAGCAGTGCAAGAGCTGTTGAAACTAAGGGATGCTGATATGGCAGCGTTAAGGAAAATGATCAAGATCCCAGCAACTCTTCATCCCCAAACTGAAGAAGTTTCCTAGCTAAGACAGGATAAGGATGCAGCAGCTATGCTGGTAACACTGTATAAATAGCTCATCCAAACACAAGAAAAGTTGGAGGAATCAGAGGCTGCACTTCAGGCAGCATTACAACAGAAAGAGGCAGGCCAAACTTCACAGCCTCCTCCAGAAATAGTCAATATGGAAGAAGCTCCTCAAACCACTGCCCCTCCCATTCAGCAGATAGAGCAAGCTACACCCTCCACCTCAGCACCAACAACAGAGCAGGCTGAAAGCCTTGATATGCAGAAGCTCAGAAATGAAATTCAAGTCTTGGAGGCCCAAATGACAGAGCTAAGTCAAGCCAAAGAAACTTTGGCTAAGCTTAATGAAAAATATGACAAATCCAAGCAAAACGTAGCTGAAAGAGAAAGATAGGTAAAGACTCTCAAAAGGAGGATAAATGAGCTAGAAAAAGAGCTCACATTTGACAAAGTAACAGCTGAGCTCAAGAGAATCCTACGGGCCAATATTTGCCAATCCATCACAGACCAGTGGGAATATATTGAGGCCATTCATGAGCAAATGGGGCTCATTGGAAAAGCACATAGGGAAATCCAAAGAGCAAGGGCATCTCTAGGGAGTATGCCTGAAGCTGCCACCAGAATGATAAATGTGCTTAATTACAGGACAAGCTCTCAGCGGGTCAAAATGGGAATTTCCAACAGGACTGAGACCATTTCGATGGTCAAAAGGGTCTTGACACTAAGAAACCTGGTACAGACCTTAGAGAGAAGAAGCCAGGATATGCAGGCAGACATTAATAAATTCCAGGACAAGTTCATAGCATTGCAGAACAGAGGTCTTCCTAGCTTGATGGGCACCTTAGGAAGATTACTTTCCCATGAAAATTATGCTAAGAGGGTCAACACCTTTGCTACAAGTCAGATTGCAGAAAAGGCCAGCACATCAGCAGAATTAGGGCCAACATCAGGACAGACCCTTTTCAACAGGGTAGAGAGCTTATTCTTTATTATGAATGAAATCAATCACTTGTGTGATGAGCCTCCCAATTTTTATAAATATACAGAGGCCGATGAAACCATAGAGGCAATTTTGAGGCATCAATTGCCCACACAGGAAGTCTGGAATAGTTTGATACAATTACTGCTAAACCAAAGCCAGTAATTATGTTTTTTCCATTTGAAATATATAAGTTGTCATGCACAGGAAAATTTTGATATATCAGCATGTATGCAGAGAGAGGCTGAGCCAACTCAGCACAACCATTCGGCCACCACAGCAGCACTGACAGTTACAGGTGACAGGGCCGAAAAGCTATAGGAGGACAGAGCTGCATAGACACGTCATTCATCAGTTATAAAAAAACGCTCAACCGACTCAGTGACCTCCAAAGGTCGAAATCTTCTGACATAATTAAAGAGCATTTATGTTGTATTGTAGGCTGCAATAACTTCTTATCTACTATTTCTGTACGAGTTAATGAAGATATTTTATTTCTCAGATGACTCAATGCCTGAGATATTTTGTATGAAACACCTCTATATAATCCCCCTCGCATAAGTTTGTAGGGGTTGGATGTTGGATGTTATTCATATCTTTGATATAGTTCGTTTACTGTAAATTCTCAGAGAAGTAATACAAAGGCGGTGGAATTTCCAAAGCTCTGTGTTGTTTTGATGCATTGTGGTGTTTAGCTGAAAGTTATAGGATTCCTGCGTATTTCATGGCACAATAAGTTTTTCTTTACAACTCTTTGTTATGTGTTTTATTATCATTCATATCTCTTTCATGCTTCTATGCTTTACAGTTAATGGCAAGGAAAAAGAATAGTTCCAGGACTTAATCACAGATTACCCTGAACTCAATATAAGCTATTATAAGTGTTTTTCTTCAGTTATAGTAATAAAGGTGTAATTCTTAATTGCTACCCTTTCACGCTATATCTTTCACAGTGATTATTGTTTCAGGAATTCAAGTTTTGCTCCTGAGGAATATATCTCTTTTCTCACACCCAGCTTAGTGAAAAATTCCTAATTGCTTTTCACTGGTTGTTTTCATTTCACCATCATAATTTCAAGTTTGTTTTATGAAGTATTTAAATGGCCCTATAATCCCAGCTGCTCAAACTCAAGATTTCAACAACCAGTAGCCACAGACTCCATTGCCCAATGAACTAACATTATCTGCAGATTTTCACTTCAGGCACAGAAAGACATCCTTCCAACCAAACATAAATCAAAATCCTTACTTCATAACTAGCCTAAAATCTCCACAGAACATAAACAAACCTTAAAGGGAGAGCCCTCTCTGATTACAGTTGGGATAGAAGTTGTAATCCAATGATTGGTTAGTGGTTACCCCAGTCGTATTCCCTTGGGAGTCATAGGGAACAACCTGGGTGTTAACACAAACCAAGGAAGGTATTTCCCTTTCCCAATCCAAGTATGCCTGTGATATTCTACGCCATTTTCACATGGAAGACTGTAAGCCAGCTCCCTCTCCCTTTTAGTCTGGAGTCAAACTTTCAGTCACTTGTACTTCCCCTGAAGTTGATGCTACCTTATATCGTCAACTTGTAGGAAAAATTTTGTATCTAACCCATACTCATCCTGACCTTTCCTTTGTTGTTGGCCTTGTTGCTCGGTTTATGCAAACCCCACGTGAAAGTCATTGGAATGTAGCTAAAAGAATACTTCATTATGTTCGAGGTACAGTTCAATTTGGAATTCATTACAGTGCTGAAGCATCTCCTCTATTGGTTGGTTTCACTAATTCTGATTAGGCTGGTGACCCTAATAATTGGAAGTCTACTTCCGGTTATGTGTTCACTCTTGGTTCAGGACCTATTACATGGGCTTGCAAGAACAAGGTGCCATTTCTCTTTCTTCAGTGGAAGCAGAGTATCGTGGTGTCGTAGAAGCTAGTAAGGAAGCCTTGTGGCTTTGTCAGATCCTATTAGAGTTTGGCTTTCAGCAGCAGCATCCGACTACACTTTAGTGTGATAATCAAAGTGCCATTCAACTATGCAAAGATCCAGTCCAACATTAGCGTAGAAAACACATTGAACTACACATGCACTTCATCAGAAAGCTCATTCATGACCATGTTCGTGAAATGCAATATTGTTCAATAGATGATCAAGTTGCAGACATCTTTACAAAGGCTCTCAGGCGAAGTTTACTAAAATTTGATTTATGGTTGGAGTTCAAGAAGTTGTCACTAAGGGGGGATAGGCTCTAGTGCCTCCTTCCTTCTCCTATTGTGTCATATTTGTAAATCTTTCAATCCTATCCCAAGTTGTTCTTAAGGGGCGATGTTAGGATATTCTGACACATAGGAAATAGTTAAGTATAACTTGGTCTAGTATATAGTTAGGAAAAGTGTGTTTCTTTACTATGTACTTTTGTAACTTACAATCCGACGGTCATGATATGTAGTGATATGATGGCTCATTCTCTCCTTGGTATTACTGACACTTGATCCGTGGCTTAACACACGATTGGTCCATGATCTCTATTTAAAGAGCATGGAGGGTCATTTGAAGGCTAACTGTTCACGAGAAAAGCTTATGTAAATTTTCATTCTTTTATTAATAAATTGCTTGAAGTGGCCACGTTGGCTCAGGCTGTGGACTGTTTCCCTCTTTCAGGGTTTTAACCACGTCAAAAATACTAGTGTATTGATTTGTGATCTGTTTGTGCGCGGTGTCCTTTGATGTTCTGTCTGAGGAACTTACCCTGTAAATTCCTACATTTTTTATATGAAATTTACTTGTAGACAAAAGTATCTTCCCTAGGCCTAGTGGGCTGGTCTAGAGCAACAGAAAACAAAGAATGTAGAGTTTCCCTTAGAGAAATTGAAGAATGGGAAAGAGGCTTACTTGGAATCTATCACAAGATTTACTTTCCTCCTGGATTGTAAACTCCAATCGTAGCTCCATATGCTACAATTATAACATGCACATACAACCAAAACAAGCTAAGGATCCACAACATCTATGTAGCATAATTCAATTATTCTATTCAATGAATCAATGACACATTGAAATACATGAATGTAAATGTAACGCAACACATATAGGAAAACAAGATACTGTTTGTATTAATATAAATATGGGAGAGTTTACAATCGAGAATAGTAGCCGATCTTGTAGAGATCTCCCCAACTTAACTTGTCCATCCTTGTCACAAAGGATACCTCAATGTCACCATAATGCTTGAAAATGATGACTCTCTTAGATTTAAGGTAGCAACATGAGGGAAGGATTAGTCTCCAAAATCCAACCCTAATGTTATGGATGACAATAAATTTATAGGAGAGGGATGGTAGTTTAGGATTTACCATAATGAGCTTGAGATCCACTTATGATGTTAGGATGAGATCAATGGATAAGAGGTGAAGTCTCCAAGGTAGGATCAGATAGTACTCGAGATTCTTATCCATAGTAAATCGTTAAACAACCCCTAGAAGCTTATGGAAGAGGAAGATTTGGAATATTTTTAATTTTCCTAAATTTCTAGAATCAACGCACCCCCAACAAGGAGAAACTAGTGTTTACCAGCACTGGTGCAAAAAGGAGAAACCAGCTCTAAACATAGGTGGCTAAAGGGGTAGGGTGTGCTGGGGACTAAAACATTGATTTTTAGCAGTGAGACCTAGAAACTTAGACTTTTTGTTAAGGTCATGCTTAGGGATTTGTGTAGGGATAATGACAACATGTTCACATATGTTGATTGATCCAGTTTGGAGGCCTATTGACCAGATGCGACAAAATGGCCTATAACAACTTGTCATGATAAATGAAGGTTTGTGGTTAATGAAACATAAATTGGTGGTATTAATGGTTCATTGAAAATTGGAAACCACCTGAGAAGTGATATTAATATTCCATTGCAAATTGTGAACAACCTAAAAATTGTGATGGTTGAGGGTAACCCACAAAAACTAAGGTTGTAATTTAACCAAACAAAATCATTACATTTCCATATTATGTACATGAATTACAATTCATGGAAATATTAAAGGATGGATTAGGAAAAAGGGTTGTCACAAAGTTTCTTCAAAACCTAGAAATGTTAGATTGATTAAAGCTCAACATCCTTGTAGGATTTAAAAGAGAGAGGTGTCAAGATCTAGAAGGAGCAAGAATATCCCCCCTTCCAATGTGCATGTTGCAAAGACGTTCTTTGTTAAACGTATAACAACATGATTATTCATGAGATCCATTATCATAACATAATGGTTACCTGAATCCTAAATGATAATCCCCACCTTTTGAACACCTCACAAGTTTCTTCTTGTAATGCTCATGACGGTTATGGGAATTTGTTCAATTGTGTTCAAAGACATACAAAGTGCAGCGTAGATTCTTTCTTTCACAAAAATGATTTTGTTACTGCATATCACTACAATGTTCCATGGAAGATTCATTATTAATCAATATTATTCATATCTTATAAATGAAAAATAAATATTAACATGCATGTATTGATGATATGGTAAATGTTTTCAATGTTAATCTTCTTATATTGTGGCAATCTAATGTTGATTTTCAACTAGTTGTTTCTCAACATGTAGTTGTGAAATATATTGAAAAGTATGCTTAAAAAGTAGAAAAAGGTTATAAATTTATCAAGATATGATGAAAATAATTCAAAACATAAACTTCATTGGATATCCTTCTTTGTGTGCCTAAAAAGGTTCTTTATAGAAGCACTTATATACCATGTCATTATAATACAAGAGTTTTTTGTAGTTGAAATTATTTTTCTCTTGAATGTTGGATCAAAAATATTAACACAACTATTAAAGTATCTCATCAATTATCATGCCAAAATAGTGTTGTTAAAATATGTAAAACTCTTCATAATTTTATAGAAAAAATTCTAAATATCTCTCTCTCTCTCTCTCTCTCTCTCTCTCTATATATATATATATATAGA
>APFE031550382.1:35123-67612 GCA_000404065.3 Pinus taeda
CAAAGTTCTTTCTCTGCTTCAGTAGTATTGGTGCACAAGAAGGATGGATCATGGTGCATGGGTCCGGATTATAGGGAGATCAACAAGCTCACTATTAAAGATAAGTTTCCCATTCCTGTCATTGATGAATTACTGGATGAATTGCATGGATCAATTTACTTCACCAAGTTGGATCTTCATTCAGGATATCATCAAATTAGAATGAAGATTGAAAACATTCCGAAAACAACATTTAGAACTCATGAGGGTTATTATGAATTTTTGGTCATGCCTTTCGGCCTTGCCAATGCACCTTCTACATTTCAAGGTTTGATGATTTCCATTTTCAAACCCTTCCTTAGAAAATTTGTGTTGGTATTCTTTGATGATATACTAATCTATGTGAGTCTTGGAAGGACGGATCATGGAGCATGTTTCCATATTATAGGGAGCTCAACGAGCTCACTATTAAAGATAAATTTCCCATTCCTGTCATTGATGAACTATTGGATGAATTGCATGGATCAATTTACTTCACCAAATTGGATCTCTGTTCAGGATATCATCAAATCAGAATGAAGACTGAAGACATTCTAAAAACAACATTTAGAACTCATGAGGGTCATTATGAATTTTTGGTCATGCCTTTTGGCCTTACCAATTCACCTTCTACATTTCAAGGCTTGATGAATTCCATTTTCAAAACCTTCCTTAGAAAGTTTTTGTTGGTATTGCTTCATGATATACTAATCTATATCAAGTCATGGAAGGATCATGTTCAACATGTTGACAAGGTGCTCAATCTATTGGAGGACAAACAATTATATGAAAAAAACTCTGAATGTTTCTTTGGAGTACAAGAGGTGGAATATCTAGGTCATATTGTATCTCATGAAGGTGTTAAGGTAGACCCTAGAAAAATTAAATCCATTAAGGAATGTAAAATCCCCACATCCATAAAGCATCTGCGAGGGTTTCTCGAGTTGACAGGGTATTATTGCAAGATTGTTAAGAATTATGGGAGAATAGAAGCACCTCTAACAACATTATTGAAGAAATATGCATTTTTATGGACTCTAGAAGCAACCAAGGCCTTTGAACATCTTAAAGAGGCAATGTTCCAAGCACTGGTCTTAGGTACGGGAGACTTCACAAAAACCTTTATTGTGGAATGTGATGCCTCAGGAAATGGAATTGGTGTTGTTTTAATGCAAGAGGAAAGACCTATTGCTTTTGAAAGTCGTCCAATCAAAGGAAAGTATTTACACAAAGATATTTATGAGAAGGAAATGTTAGCAATACTACATGCACTTAAGAAATGGTGACCCTACCTAATGGGAAGACGCTTCAAGGTAAAAACGGATCATGATAGTCTTAAATTCTTTTTAGAAAAAAGATTATATTCAGAAGAGCAACAAATGGGTCACAAAGATGTTGGGTTATGAATTTGAAATCACATACAAAAAAGGGAAGAAAAATGTTGTAGCAAATGCACTTTCAAGAAAGGATGAGGATGTGGAAGCATTTCTTTGTGCCATTTCTATTATCGAACCAAACTGGATAAACAAAGCAAGGACTGAATGGAAGAATGACGAAGAAAAGTGGGCACTCATTAAAAATTTACAACAAGATCCCAGTACATCTGATACATTTAGTTGGAAAAATGATTTGTTATGGTACAAAGATTGCTTATACCTATGTCAGAATTCCCAACTCAAACAAAATATTCTTATGGAATTGCACACCTCTCCCTTAGGAGTGCACTCAGGATTTTTTAGAACTTACCACAGGGTTAAGAAGGAGATTTTTGGGAGGGACATAAATATGATATTCAAAAGTTTGTGGCAAAATGTTTGGTTTTCTAGCAAAATAAAATTGAAACAATTAAGACCCCAGGTCTATTACAACCTTTATCCATTCCAATTCAATGTTGGCAGGAGGTTTCAATGGATTTCATCACAGGTTTACACGAGTCTAAAGGAAAAAGTGTCATCATTGTGGTAGTTGACATACTTACCAATTATGCACACTATTTTGCATTATCTCATCCATTTAAAGCCAGTACAATTTCTACTGCATTTATGGAAACAATTAAAAATCTACATGGAAACCCAAAGATTACTGTAAGCGACAGATATCCCATATTCACTGGAAATGTTTGCACAAAATTATTTTCTTGTCTTGGTACTCAATTAGCTCATAGATCATCTTCTCATCCTCAATCTGATGGGAAAATTAAGATAGTTAAAAAATGTTTGGAATGATATCTTTGTTGCTTTGTATTTGATAAACAAACACAATGGGTCAAATTGTTCGCTTTGGTTGAATGGTGGTATAACACTTCCTTCCATACTACAGCAAAAATGACCCCATTTATGGCACTTTATGCATATCACCCACTGTCCATCACATCATATTTAAGAGAAATTTCTAAGGTTCAAGCAGTGGAAGATCACATCGAGCATCAACAACAAGTTCTCCAACTCTTAAAGGATAACCTAACTTTGGCACATAATAGAATGAAACAACAAGCAAATTAACATCGCAGTGAAAGAATTTTTGATATAGGTGACCGGGTATTTCTAAGGCTACAACCATATAAACAAATGTCCCTCAAGAAAGCTAAGAAGGATAATAAATTATCACCAAAGTATTATGGTCCATACAAGGTGTTGCAAAAGATTGGTACTATGGTATACAAATTGGAGCTTCCTGTAGCTTCTTGAGTGCACCCAGTTTTCCATGTTTCATACTTGAAAAAGGTTGTTGGTGACAAGCTCCCAATTCAAACAATATTTCTAGAACTTGACGAGGAAGGAAAAATCATATTGGAACCTGAAGCAGTCGCAGAAACAAGAACTTGATAGCTGTGAAATCGATCAATTTCAGAGTATCTTGTCAAGTGGAAGAACTTACCTGCTGAAGATTCCACATGGAAGGATGGGAATTTTATATAGAAGCATCCAAAACTACTCAAGCATTGAGGAAAATAGTTTTTTGAAGAAGAGGGGTATGTTAGGTCCCTATAATACTAGTGATTCCCCCATTACTAATGTCATTCTAGCCCTTATTGTTATTGTTGTGCCCCTATTGTCCCCATATTGTTATTATTGTGCCCCATAGAAGCCCACTATTGTTATTGTTGTGCCCTTATTGTCCCCATATTGTTATTATTGTGCCCCATAGAAGCCCACTATTATTATTGTTGTGCCCTTATATTATTATTGTTAGGTCAACTTTGATTATATTGTGACCCCTTAGACTCTTATATATAGAAAGGAGGTTTTGTCATTTGTATCATCAAAGAATTGTTCATTTGTGTAATGTAAAGGAGGTTGCCCCCTCGAAGAGGCTGAATTCTAAGGCATTTATCTCTCTTTTCTATCTTTTTGTGATCTGGTTTCATAACATTTATTTCATAAGTTTTTATTGTTATATTAAATAAACAAGTGTATTTAATTAGGAAAAAAAATTACGTCTTCCTAACATCTCCCCATACTCAATTTAGTATTCATCATTGTGGACCTTGGCGAAAAAAACTAGTCTCGAAGACTTCAAAGTCTTCCTCCCATTGCAGGGGGATTTCGTCCACTTACAACTCACAAAAATTAACCACACACATGCTCTCTTGGGCATTGGTAGTCATATATTCTTTACTTGCAATATCATTGCTTCAACCCATTCGAGGGTCTCCCCCTTAGCCACCTACTACTATTAAATACTTGCGATGAAAACTCACTTCTATATTTTGTATTCCACTATGCAGTGGTGGAATATGATCAATCACATGAGGAACAATGTCTTTCCTATCAAGCAGGTCAACCACCAGAGGAATAAGATATACCCTATCAAGATTATCAACCACAAGAAGAATCACTTGTGCCCTCTCAAGTTGATAGGATAATAAGGAGTTTCAATGGTTTGGAAATAGGTGGAAGGTTTTATTAAAATTTGGAATCAAGCACATTGAGAGAGGACCATGGGGAGCCTATCCCTAATCGTATTATTAGAGACCATGTCAATAACATCATTTGATAGTATTTTGAGAAACATTGAGTTGTCACACAAGTGCAAATACTGCATGGGTTGATCAAACGTAAGAAACTAAAACATTCCACAAATCTTTTGGGTATCCAAGACACTAAAATTAGGAAGGTATGCGTGAATGTCACTGAAAATATTTCAAAGGAATTCTCTAAGTTTAGAAATTCAAGAAAACCTGATGTTAGAGCTACTCGTAGGGAAATTACAACTTCTATTGTTGCACAAAGTACATCATGACAAAAAATATTAGCAACAATGTTGAAATTGCTCTAGTGCACGAGGGAAACACTACACAAGCATACCAAATTCAAGGTTCGCGTAAATGAAAATGATGAAGCTGCTTGTTTGATTCTTATCACTAGGAAACCATACTGAGACAGACTTACAATAAGAATTAGACCACTTGTGGTAGAGTTTTTTGATAACCATTCTCGTGCAATACTAGATAGAAAGCATGTCATGTGATATCACCTATCTAAAGGTGGTGTTGTATCCGCTACAACAGTAGCCAAATTTTTTGGCATATTCAAAATTTTGGGTACCCCACCAATCGCCCCAAGCTTCTAGGGTTTTGATAGGACCCCCAACCAATTCCTCTCCCCGTGAACTTTCCTCTCCAACCCCTTTGGTGCGCCCACTCACATTTTGTACATTGAATCCACACATCATGTTTTGTCTTAGACGTATGCCTTAGGATCGCATTAGGGTGTCACATGTTAATGGCTTTATTAATGTGTCAAGAGTCCCTCATGATTTTGAAGCTCATCTTGTCATGATTCACATTGCAATCAGTAGATGTCCTATATTTTAGTAAAAGTACATACAATTTGGCCTTCCTTACGATTGCCAATATTGAGGTTTGGGAAAAACCATAAATGGGAAAAGATGATTCCCCTCTTTTTTTGACATAACTCACCTCCCAATGAGAGTGCGTTTCTATCAACATTATCGGGCATCATGGGAGAGATTGTTGCATGTCATGTTCCCCTAGGTTCCTGATTGGTCCTACACCTCAACATGTGCATTAGGGCTTGCAAATTTTATTTACTACCCTTGCATCCTTGTAACTCTACACATATGTGATCTAAGTATGCATGACATTTTAATCTCTTCTTGACTCACCCTGAAGAAGGATCACACATATGCATAAGGGTTTGTGATAATACCTCATGACAGTAACCTTGCTTTGTCTTGGTCCTCATCCCCCTGAGTGCATTAAGAAATCCTCAAATTTCCATATTACTCGATGCCCTTGAATCTATAACTGCACCATTGCTTTTGGCATCACATAAATTTCTTGCAATTCATAAGTCCATTAAAGTGCCTAAATGTTGTGATGATTTTCGGGTTCGAGCATCTCTTGTTTTACTCGTATAATTTAGTTGCAATTTTACTATCACCTCCAGATGAAATTATTTTCATTGTTTTAATTATTTATCCCATTTTCTTTGCAGGGATTTAAATGGAGTTGCATTGTGCACATATTTAATGAAGAAGGATGAAATTGAATAATAGTTTGAAAATATGCCACTTATGGAGAAAAAATTGTCTAATGATATAAATATTGACTCCATGAGGATTTGTTAAGCACAAAATTTCAAAGGACAAGGCATATTCTTGATACATGGCATGGTGGATGCTTTTATGTTTTAAGGGAATAGTTGCCAATAATAATTAAGAGCCAAGTAGCCACCATAAAGCTAGCACGAATCCCAAAGTGACGCATAGAGCACAAGTGCTAGAGGGCATGGGAAGTAAGTTATAAAGGCCACCACAAGGGAGGAAAATCCATGTACCATTGCTATAATGATGATTGAAATCAGAGGAATTTAGGGCCTCCAAACTTTGTGCTATGCACTAGACTGAAAGGCAATTATCTAAATATCACTCTGAAGACACATTGGAAGTACGAATTTTCTTCAATGGTCGATGCCAAGACAGTTATGCGAGGAACCAAAGAGACTGGCTGAAGCACCTACTTTACAAATTGCACTTCCACATATCACTTGGATAGGGTATTTTCGCCAAGATCAACGTTCTAAGTCACAAAATATTAGTTTAGTTTTAAGCAATGACACCCAAGAATGTAATCAATCTGGAAGTTATGATTATGTGACTTTTGTAGTTCACAATCTTCTCCAAGGTCTCCAATTCACAACCTCAGGCATATGGCCTAGAAATGAAATCCTCCCTCTGTTGCGACTATGCGACCTCTCCTAGTCATTAGGTCACAGAAAATCATAGTACTGTAAGGATCATATGGGGTTTCAAACAACGAACATATGTTGGGTGATATGTAACAACATAACACACCAAAACTTTCACTCTGTGTGTTTCTAGATTGAAGCTTAAAATCTTTGTCATCAATCACTGCACCTAGCACCAGCCCACATGGTCTCAGCATGAGAGACATTCGAATATGTGATGCGCTAAAGGAACATCATCTTCAACAAATCAAAGGAACAAGAGGTTCATATACATGTGGAGTTTGGGTAGCAACACCACATCCCCAATGACTGAGATGATCTTCATCCCATTCTTGATACCTTATAATGATTAACATACAACATTTCCAAGTGTAATTTGGTTGTAATGAGGATTTCTTGATCACTGTTACCTTTTTATTTCTTTTTCAAACCAGACAAACTTCAAAATTTTCTGAAGAGATCCCCGTGTCTCATATGCAAAATCCCAAAGAAATGGATTCCATGCTCACTTCTGTTGGCGCATGTGTATCAAACTATAAGCTCATCCCAGTGTTAGTTTGGCTGAAAGAATTGAATGCATGACTGGTATTTGGTCTCCCCTTCCTATATTCCAGGTGATTTCTATGAGAGGTCCTTCTTATTCCTTTTGGTTAATGGATCTCTCACCATGGCAAGGATGAACTAACTGATGCATGGTATGCAAATTTCATTGAACCACATCACATGGCCTTATCCCATGTTAGGCGCGGTAAAGTAGATGAATGGAAGAATAATAAATGAGACGGGAAGTTGGAAAAATGTGGAAACATGATGAAAATAGTTACAAAATGTTGTTTTTCTATATTTTTGAGGTTGAGGGAGTAAACACATGGACAACATCAAAACCAGTTTGGAAGCTGGGATCTAGCCCTACTAGCTTCAAAGAGGGATCTCTTTGTAAAATTTAGATATGTTTTATGTAAAGTTTAGGCTAGTTATGACTGAACTGATTGTTTTGATTGAATGGTTTGGTTGATTTAATGGCTATAATTCCATTGGGCTAGGGAATCTAAAGTTTTAACTAGATTTGGCATCAAATTTTAGAGGAGTTCTCACAGGGCAAGCTAGGTTTCACTATTTGGATCTGTCAGAATTTAAATGAATGGCAGGATAACAGAAGTGTAAGGTTCAGTAGAGACCAAAGAGAAATCAAGAATTACTTGATTTGACTTCAGTGGAAAACATTAAAATTAACAACAACCAAAATAGGGCACTCTGAGTAACAAATCCAATTTATCACAGTTTATGTTGATTAATTCAGATATTTGGAATAATAGAGAAAGGAAAAACAATGTTTAAAAAAATAGATAGAAGAGACACATCACCATTTAGTACAACACATCTATCCTATGAAAGGTCCTTGTATTATTGATGCTCCAGTACTTTGAAAATTACAATATGCAGAAGGAAATTACATTCGGAAATCAACCCTTAATACTTCAAACAATGAAGTATTTATAATGAAAAATTAAAAAAAGCTTTATAAAATTGTTGTCAAACCGACAGTGTATTATTAGCCTAATTACAAACAGTGTTATCTAATCTTGGAAGAAGAATAGGCCATGTAGGATGTTGAGAAGAAAGGTGGCCCAATTTTGATGGTTTCAGTTGTTGAGTCAACTCAAAAAAATGTTGTGATGCTGAACTGACTGTCATGTTGGAAGCTGCGCTAGCAAGTTTTTTTATTGCTCCTGAGTTATGCTTCAATCCAGTAAATCACACAATTCTTCCCATCTCTTTCCATCTGGCAATGTCAATTTGGTTACCCTAGGTTAAATTTCATCCACTTTTGTGTATTTGGAAAAGGTTGACTTCATAGTAAAAATATGTTTTACCTCATTCTGTACATGGAAATCATTTGACATGGTTTCCAAAGATGCCTTTCTTTTCATACTTCCATTTATTTCATTGAACTTAATGTTGCTTTTGGCCACTTCCTTCATCTTCGGGATATAGTATTTCTGAGTGATCACTTTTTCATTTATAACATATATACAAGGGATTCCCTTTTTCATTAAGGCTTCAATTCTATTTGTGAACTTGTTTACCTACTATTCTAAGGTTTCACACCTTTCTTTGAACTAATCAATGAGATTCCTCTTTATCAAGACTTTCTTGACTTCTAGAATGGTGGCAGTTCTATCACTGATTCCTACCTCCTCTATGTCATGCCTGGACCTTGAGTTTAAGAACTTGATTATATTAGTAGCTTTTCTTGGGGTCTCTCCCAGCTTTTCTCTTCCTTGCACAATAGTTTATGTATCCTTCTCTATTATCTCTTTCTATTCAAATATGATTTGGATAAAAGGCCAAATCTCATTCATAGAGTCTAATATATTCATCCAAATAGTTTCCTTGGCTTGGGCCAAGGTCTGACCAATTGAAGTGTATCTTTCTACTTGGCACAACTTCTCCATCAGTTTCTAGGATTTCTCCATTTCAGCAACTAGAGCAGCTTCAGCTTTAGCCTTTTGCACTTCCAAAGCTTTGATTTGGCCTTGCAAAGTCTCAATTCCATTTGACTACAGTGACATGTTTTGTAGTGTCTGTGTTACCTGTTTAGCACTTGGAATCTGAGTAGAAGAAGTAGCTGTAGTGGTTGCTCCTATTGATGGAAGTCGAGAAATAGCTATGGCATCTAGGGGGATTATGGCCATCTTAAGATTGTCTTCCTTCTCTTTTATCAGTTTCTCCAACTCTACTTCCATCTTCCTAATCTATACATTTTTTTTCTGTGGTCAATTTCATCATATATTCTTTTTGTGCTTCACCCTCTTCAATATCCTTGGTCATTGGGTCTTCTGTGGCTGGTAGCTTAAGCTGCTTCCTCAATGCTGCAATGTCCAGGTTCTTCTTTTTAACAATCTCCTCAGCCACATTGACATATTTTGGGTCATACCCTATCTTAATCACCAAGTCTTCCAAAGACTTGATCATGTTGTCTTTGGCCAAGGAGGACACTTTTCCCATCTTCAGTTGTGATTAAACATTTTCAAAAGAAACCTACAATTTAGATAGTGACATTGTAGTGTTAGTTAGAGTGGAGAATACCATTTCACTAGTTTCCTTGTGCATCCCGATTTGATCAATGAAATGTATGTCCTTTGTGTTTAATTCAAAGGTGTTGCTCTTGTAGTCTATTGTTGATTTTGGCTATGGAATCTGGGCCTCAAGAAAGGCCATCTACATTTACCATGCTCTATGTCAAAGACTGACATCAACCTACTCTATGAACTAGAGGTCTGCTTCAAGAATTGGTTATAAGCACTATTCTTCAAAATTTCAATCCTGAGCTTTATCTCCCTGTACTTGTCCAAAACTATATTCTCTTTTTTTGTTTGGACAGTTTGTGATTCCATCTCACTTTCCTTGTGACCTTGTGAAGATGAAGGTTCAGAAGGAGATGTTTTGAATTTGGTAGTCACAAGTGGTGAATTTTTGATGATGATGGCTACCTACTCTTCAGTTTCTTTGTCCAATTCTCCTCTAGGAGTTATCTTTTCTCTCTTCCTATAGCTAATTCTCAATTATCTAGCTTCACTTCAAGTTGTAGATGATGACCCTTCCTCCCTCTATCTTTTGATTGATTTTTCCTGAGGAACATGAGTCTGCAAACTAGAAGTAGAAACAAGTTGTTCTTCAGCTTCCTGCAAGGTATTTTCTGACCACTCCAACTGATTGACATACTATTCTATGTCTGGCCTTGAAATATGAATGTAAGGAGTGTTTTTTTCTCCACTCTCAGCTTTGAGATGATGCCACAAGGGTCATAAGACCATGTAAAGCTCAAAGAAAATTTCATTTCTTTCAGTATTCTATTTGCCTCTTCACCTATTTTTCTTGTGTTGCACACAGATGGGCCCACCTGTGTCTTTATCCTAGATTGTGTCTTCTTCTTAGCTACTACAAAGTGAATGTCATCTAAATTTAGCATTTGCTTGATATACTCCAAAGAAAATATCCTCATTTGGAGATATTTGGGGAGTTTGTAGGGGGGCAATTCACATCCATACACCCTAATTTATGTCTAATTTTGGTACAGGTACCAATCTCTAGTCTTTGCTTGATCTGACAATTGTAAAATTCTTTTGATCTCCTCACTGATCCTGGGTTGTACTGCACTGTTCAGAATGTTCATGACTAGATGAACGAAGGCTTCGATAAACTACTTATAACTGAATTCCTATTGTTATCTCATGACCAATGAGGTCCAAAAGATGACTAGATGCTAGTTCCCTGCAACATCAAGCTTATACAGTGCAAAACTGAATTTGTCTCGTTGATAATAGAGGAACATATAAATCAAAATAGAGGTGTAATTGAAGACCTACTCTATTGGAAACTTTATGAATTATTCATGGATATTATCAGCCAAAAATTCACTGAAATTAAACACCAAGGAGGGCTTGTTTTCTGTGGAAAATATGGAAAGCAATCCTAAAATGGGCTCATCTTCCCACTGATTAGAATGATAGCCTAAAATGTAAGAAATCATGGAAATAACCCGCTTGGCCTGATATGGGAAAACAGAAAAAGGATATGGAGGATTCTTTTTGGGTAATTGAGTGTTCTCTATTAGGAAAATTTCAAACATTCTGGCTCTCGTGGAAAAGTCCAACTTTTCATAAAGTTGGTTGAGGTCTTCAAGGGAAAAAGGGGCGGCATTTTCCATAGTGGGGGCCAACATCATTTGGTCAATGGACTAGGCTATGATGGTGAAACGCATTAGGGGAATTTTGAGGTCTAAAATGGGTCTCCTAAGAAAAATTCACAACCAAAATAAAATTTATAAGAACCAATAGGATTCAAGATGATTATTTCAAACATGGGGGATGATTCACCATTTTTGGAGTAAAAAAATAAAAGGATTAAAAAATAATAAAACAATAAAACAATTTTTTCAACTCATATTTGTAACTTATCGCTCTAAGGTTTTACTCAAATTTTGAGCGAGAGTACTCGTTGGATGAAAAATTTAATTCCTCATCTAAGGAGTACCCATGTTTCATACGTTCGATGGACCCTACTACACGAAAAATGAGAAATACATGAAAAAATGTGATTTCAATCACGTTTTTCATGTATTTATCATTTTTCGTGTAGTACGGTCCATTGAAAATATGCAACATGGGTACTCCTTAGACAAGGAATCAAATTATGCATCCAACGAGTGTTTCCACTTGAAATTTGAGTAAACCCATAGGAAGATAAGTTGAAAATACAAGTTGAAAAAATAGTTTTTTCTTTTTTCCGTTTAAAATTTGATGATGTAATATAATCTTATTTTATTATTTCCATTATTATATTATAATTTCCTTAGGAGGCCCATTTTAGACCTCAAAAATCCCCTAATGAATGTCACTTGTAGGAGAAATATTGGCTCTTTGGGTAGGGATATAACAAGCTTGACATTTTCTAGTAAATTTTGGGGCTTGGAATGTCAAGGGGAAAATATAATGAGGGAGGTTTGACTCCTAGAGCCCAATCTCATCAGTTTTAGCTGTGTTCTTATCCTCTAACCAAAAATACAATTCCAGAAAATCAAAGTCACATAGAGTTTCACTTATTTTGTAATCCCTATCATGTAAAGGTACATGTTCTAAATCTATAGAAGGGGGAATTAAAGGATTAATAGGCTTGTCTTGAGTTTTAGTTCTCGGAGGCATGACTCTACAATTCTGAGTACAGGATGAATTTGGAGAGGATCTTACTGAACACAGCAGGATGACAATTTGTCAGGCGAAAATGAGAGGAAATGTCAGTGTATGTCATAATCTGGCTGCGGAATGCTCTGATAGAGATCGTTGTGGGAAAATGTGAGTAACAAAAACAATAGAAGTGAAAAGGGGTGAGAATGACAAGCTCAAAGGCATTTAAACACTGGAATGAATGTCTCGTTCGAAATGGCGCAGGACCGTTAGATTGAACAGTTACGCAGGAGAAATCGAAATAAATGAAAAACGATTGTTTTGGCTGGGAATGCATTTAATTGGTCCAACAGTCATGCCATGTAGCGAGTAGAGAGTGGTGGAGAAAAAGTGGTGGGGGTGTGGCAAGATGAATGAGGGAAAGTGGTTTTTGGAGGGGGTAGCAGGTGGTTAACAATTTTAGTGGGGGGTAGTGCGAAATCACCATAGGGCGACATGTAAGGAATGGGGCCCGGCATGGGAAACTTCTTTCTGGCCTCCCCCCCCCCCCCACAAGGGGTAAAGATAGAATGGAAAGGGGGGGCCAAAAATGGATGAGGTTTGTGGATTAAGGAAGGGAGTGGATCCCGAGGCAATCTATGCTGATGAAATTTAATCATAAGGGACAAACAATATATGTCCTCACGCACTTTTAATATTAGTTTTTTGAACTTAGGATAAGGATAGATGAAGAAATATATGAAATAGTTTATCCACAGCGTGCACATTTCCCTTTTGAACTTAGGAGAAGAGATATATAATGAAACATTTAAAGACTTTATCCCATCATGCACATTACTGCCTTTAACAATATCCTCAAAATTTAGGATAAAATTTATATATGAAAATATTTACCAAATCACCTAATTTGCCTACACTTAGCTAAAATAGCATTTTTTTATTTTTGTCTCTAGGGTGCACTTAGACTAGAAAACCCATTTTTATTTTCTTTTATGCAGAATGAAAAAACTATCTAACCTATCCCTTATTTCTCCAATTGATCCACATTAAACAGTTGAATCAATTCCATTTTCTACCTAACTAATGATTTACCCAAATTACACTGTTGAGTAAATTTTTATTCTCTATCTCAATTTACAAAAATTTAAAGGAGTTTAATCATGATTACACTATATGATTAAGCTAATAATTGTGGCATTTTGAACAAGCTGCACACAACTTTTATTTTACACAAATGAAGTAAAAAACTATCTATGAGTAGCTGCATTTAGATTTGCAACACTTTTAGTATTATTCCTTTTGACTTTTCTTTCTTTTGGTGGGGTTCAATCTTTTCTTCTTTTTTAATATTCTTGTGTTTTCTCTTTATTTTTCTTCTTTATACCCTCTTTTCATTTTTTAACTCTTTTTTCTTTTTATTTGGAAATCATCGTAGATTGACAAGTATTTACAAAATAAGATTCCTGAGATAGAATTCTCAATTACCTTGAGATCATATAAATTATAGGACCCTAACAGTGGCTCTAGCTAGGGATGGTACTCTTCCTATGAGGTTCCAAGAACATGTGATTAGTAGCCTTGAGTGTCTTATTTCAACAAAATCTACCTCTGGTTTCTTTATTGCAATACTTATGGTAACTCATCAATATAATCTTATGGCCTTCTCTGTGGTCTTCAACTTATGTTAATAGGTCACCCAATCCAAACAATAAGGACAATGAAATTTACAATGATAAATTGTAATAAAATCTCTATTGCTCAAAGAAATAGTGTTTGAGCATCATGCCATTGACAGGTCCACTAGGTAATTCTGTCCCATCCAAATTTCTGATAGAAAATGTATTATTCCCTTTGAAAGCATAAATGACATAAGGTCCCATCCATAAATTGTCAAATTTTCCATGCTTTCCTTTGTCCTCTCTTCTTGAATCCCACTTTTAGACTTTATCACCAATTGTGAAATCACCTGATTTCTACAACTGGATTGTTTGATCAATCCTCCTTTGAATGTCATTTGGCTTAGCCTACAATTCCTGAATTAACTTCATGAAAGGAACTCCAGAAGAGGATGGAAAAACATCATCCATTCCATAAACCAATTGGTATGGTGACATGCCAATTGATTTCTTTGTGGTGAGCCTATCAACCCAAAGTGCATTTATGAGCTTGTTGTGCCATGAATTTTTATTGTTTGCTAACATCTTCTTGATAATATTTACCAAAATTTTATTTGAAGATTCAAAGAACCGATTACCTTGTGGGTAATAATCAGTTGAAATCCGCAGTGTGATGTGGTATTTTTTGCAGAAATCTATCATTTGCTTAGATCTAAAGGCTACAACATTATCTGTAATAAGCTTGTTTAGGCAACCAAATCTAGACTAAATGTTGGTTTCTAAGAATTTGATGATCAGAACATTTGTGGCTAGTCTAGAAGGAATGGCCTCAATCCATTTGGTGAAGTAGTCAGAAGTAGTAAGGATCCATTTATGTTGAGCAGAGGATGGAGGATGAATTTCTCCAATGAAATCCAATCCCCACTATTGGAAAGTGCTTTCAACAGATATGGGCCTCAAAGGTAGAGGAAAAAGCTTTCTTTTTCCCTCAAAAATTTGACACTTGTGGCAAGAGGTTCCCTTTTTCTAAACATCTGGGAAAAGTGTAGGCTAGTAAAAACCAGCTCTAAGGATCTTATTGGCTGTGATTTTCTAATACAGATGGCCACCACAGCCACCTTCATGGAATTCCTACATTGTTCTTTTTGCATCATTTATCAATAGACACTTTAGTAGAAGACCACCAACATCTTTCCAATACAAAAAAAATTCTATGATGCAAAATTTAGCTTCCTTTAATTTCAGAAATCTAGCCTCTGTTTTTGTTAGACCAAGAGGAGCATTTAAATTAAATAAAACATAAATAAGGTCTTCATACTAGGGTAAGGTCATGAAACCTCTTCTAGTTGTGGAGTCTCTTGTTCCTCTTAATCATCCAATTCAGCCACAATGTTGATATCTAAAGCATTAAAATTAGGTTCAGCCATCAATTTGGCTAATCCTTGTCCTTTAATAAGCTTGGTTTGCTTGATTTCCATGTCATATTCCAGTATGATGGAAATCCATTTGCCTCTTTTGTCATCTGGTCCATTCTATGTTAGAATATATTTGACTAGAACATTCGATACATAAGCAATTATATGAGAATGAAGTATATATTCTCTGAAATCTTTAATTCCTTTTATCAATGCAAAATCTTGTTTCTCCATTATATTATACTTGAGAGCAGCATCCCTCAAAGCCTTGCTAAACAAAGCAATTGGATGTTCATATCCATCATCATTTTTCCGCAAAAGAGCAGCTGCAACAATATGTTTAGAAGCAAATGAAAAAATTATAAAATCCTTAGTGAAATCTAGGCTAGTAAGTATTGGTGCCTTTGTTAATGTTTTTTTAACTTGGTCGAAAGATTTCCTAGCTTCAAGGCTCCACCTGATTTCAGAATCTCATTTTAGCATGTTTGTGATGCTTCTGAGAAGTTCTACAAGGTTAGGGATAAATATTCTCAGGAAGTTTATTCTTCCAATAAATTATTGAAGTTCTTCAATATTTCTTGGATGATTTATTTTCAGAATAGCTTCAATCCTTTTAGGATCAATTTTGATACCTTCCTTAGATACAGTATGACCAAAAAGTTTTCCCTCTTCAAGGAAAAATATGGTTTTCTTAGGATTCAGTGAAATCCCAAACCTCCTACATTTTTCAAACACTCTTCTATGGTGCATCAGATGCTCTTCATTAGATTTAGAATATACAATTATGTCATCTAGATAGATCACAATAATTCTTCCAATTTCATCAGCGAAAGAAATATCCATTGCTCTTTGAAATGTGGGCCCAACATTCATTAATCCAAAAGGCATCTTGACATACATGAAGGTACCCCATGTAGTGGTAAAGGCTATTTTGACCTGATCTTCTAGAAGAATTAAGACCTAATTATGACCTGAGAATCCATCACATAAGGATATCCTAGAAGATCCAACTACTTTTTGCAGAATATGATCCATTTTAGGTAAGGGATAATTGTCTTTTAGGGAAACTTTGTTTAGGTTTCTGAAATATATACACTATCTGATTTCCCCTGCTTTCTTCTTGGTTGGTACAATATTGGAAACCCATTTGGAGTACCTAAGAGGAACTATGATTTTAAAATCATACATTCTTTTGATTTCCTTCTCAATTAAAGGCATTAGAATCAGATTTATTCTGTGAAGTTTTTATTTAAAGGGTTTCTGATCTTCTTT
Organism: Pinus taeda; assembly: GCA_000404065.3. NCBI lineage: Eukaryota > Viridiplantae > Streptophyta > Pinopsida > Pinales > Pinaceae > Pinus > Pinus taeda. Next base: position 51,344 of record APFE031550382.1, read on the forward strand.
AATTGGAATTTTGTGTTGTATGATTTCTATATCATATGTTTTAAGAGCTTCATAGCTCCAGGAAAAAACATCACTAAATTCCTTGGACAAGGCAATATATTATTTTATTTTTTAGCTGTTGGGATTGATTTAGACAGTTTTATGATTTTGAGGTATTTTTCATTACCTAAATTTCAATCTTCAATTATTGTTCCTGAGGGCTCAATCTTAGGCTTTTTAGCCACATCATTGAAATCAAATAACTCTTCTAATGGAACTAGACCTCTAGGAAAAACATTTTCTTTAAGCTAGAGTGTTTCAAACTCTTCTTTTTCTGGGTCTATTTCAAGCAATTCTAGTTTATTTGCAATTTTATCTACAGGTGTATTTGCATCTAAATTATCTAATTGCCTTTATGGATTAGAATGTTCAACAATTTGATTATCTACTTCAGATTCCAAATCAATATTGTCATCTTGAAATTCATCTTTTTATTGCAGAAAACTTTTGATCTGTTTATCATTTCCAAACACATGCCAATACGTCATGTTATCAGGTACAACTGGTTGGTGTTTTACCTCCAGTACATATTCTTGATTAGGATAAGGCATTTTACAAGAGCTAGTTGAGAAAGCTAGATTGTTTGGAATGATTTTTTGCTTTCTAGGAATTGCAGAAAGGTCATATTCAAGAAAAAATTTTAGGAAATCAAGCACAAAATTTATGTATGCTCTCATCCTAGGATGTTTGGCTGAATATTCTCCTTTAATTTTTTTGATAATTAATTCAGCGTCTCCTTGAATGGAGATTCTTTTAGCACCTAACTTTTTTAACAACTACAATCCTAAAATAAGGGCTTCATACTCTGCTATGTTATTGGTACATTGAAAATTAAGTCTATATGAGTGATTCTCGGCATGATTTTTCCCTGTATTAACCACCCAAATTCCTTCTCCAGCACCATATTTGCTGCAAGAGCCATCAAAAATCATGTTCCAAAGAGGTTCATGAGGAGTTTTTAGCTCTGTTATTTGTGATAGGGCTGGGTCTGTTTTAGAAATTTTAGTTTCATCATTGATTACTTGAGTGTTGACATCCCCATCATTGTAAAGAATGAAAGAATCAAAATACGAATGAGCATATTAAAGTGGATAGTTGTGAGGTTTGTCTTGACTTATCAACATGAATTTCATCAAGGTTTTCCTATATAGTATTCTTTGCTACCCAAAGAATGGTATGGTAGCAAAGGTCATATCCATCTGTAGGGTACCTTGTAATTTTTCTCCCCATGAGCGTGACAACAACATGCCATACTTAGGGGGAATATCCGCAACCACTATGTCCATTACTAAAATTTTAGTAGGGATTTGAGCTAAAGTAACACATAGATATTTGATAAGACCTACGCATATAAATTTTCTAGAATCAAAGGAATACAAATATTTATAAGGTCTAGTAATGTCAAGTCCTAATTTCTCCATAACAACTTTAGGCATTAAATTGTGGGATTCCCCTGAATCTAGCATAGAATTATGGATAATCTTGTCATGAATATTCAGACTAACATAGAATGGAGGAACCCCTCCTTCCTATGGTTTACCCTCAACTTCCAGCCCAAATAAGAGTTCAGGTTGGTCATCATTTAGATTTACAGAGTTAGTGTTTTCCCCTGTGTTTAAGGCTTTCATTACATGGGGTCTGTACATTTTTTTATTCATTAACTCTGTGAGAGGAATAGGGATTTTCAATTTAGCTAATTCATTCTCAATCTTGAATGATGTTTGAATCTTACTTAAGTTAGGAAGTTCAGATTGATTTGTGCTTTGTTTAGTCATGACTCTTTTTGTTGACTAGTGGTTGGAACATTTGTTTGAGTAGTTTTAGAAACACTATCAACAACCCTTTTGGCAAGGATCTATACTTTTTTCTTACCAGAATTATCCACAGTTTTCTTAGGAAGACTATCTCTGGTTTTCCTAAGTTCATTTTCAGATGACTTTTAGCAGGATTATCTGGGTTTTTGGTGTTGAGAGTGTTTGGATTCTTTCTTCTCCTAAGATTGTACTACCCATGGAATTCCATTATGGAATTTTCAAACCCTTGTTTATATTTGTCTAACTCTTTGGAATCTAATTTATTTTGGGCTAGGAGAAAATGTTCTTGCTCCTTTTGACTGAGAAAAACTACTTCAGCATCGCTTATCCCCATCAAATTTATTTGATTATCATCCAAATATTAAACAATATTCCCCTCATCATCTGTGTAGTTTTCCTAAAAAGGAGGCCGAAACTGCTAGTCCGGACCCTTTTGTTCTCTTTGTTTAATTTGGGGAACATTCCTTCTAAATTTTTGGTTTCTATTTTGAGGGGGATTTTGATTCTCTCTTGCTTGAGTTTGGTCCTTGATGTTTACTCTTTGCATCATTTGATTCACTGATCTTACAAAGTTATAAATTTTATGATCAACAACAGAAGTAGAAGGTTCTTCGTTTATGATAACTCTGTGTTCAGAATTCAGTTTGGCCTTCTTGGCCAGGATTTTAGCTTTAGCTTAATTTCATATTCTTGCATTTATTCCAAAGTTGTCGGGTTTCTCTCTCTATGTTGATATTCTATGTCAACATCAAAACCATATAGAAAATAAATCAAAGTGAGGGCAGGGGAGGGTGTGATGCCTTGTGGAATGGCATTGTAAACAATATTAAACCATTCACAATATTCTTCCACACCTTCATTTGGTTTTATTTTTAGCCTTTTATATTCATTTAGTATTTGAAGTAGATTTTTCTTGATCTCCCATTTAGCTAAAAGGGTTTGATGGAAAGCATCAAGGTTGGCTATACTTCCTACAGGTAAACCCCTAAACCATTTCTTTGCATCACCTCCTAAACTCTAAGAAAACAATCTCATTTTAACATTGGCTTCATCTACTTCTTGGAGGTCAAACACATCATTCATCCTATCCACATGCTGATGAGAAGTATAAGCACTAGTGTTATCAAAGGTCACAATTTTAGATTGGTAATCTCCAGGCATAGCATTTAGCTAGCCCAGTAACACCAAAGGTGCATACCTGCCTGCCATAGCTATTTTGGATAATTGAATCGAAGATGGACCTAATGGAGGTGTAGTGTTGATAACTACAGGGATAGTAGGAATAACAGTTTGAGAGGTCACGGGTGAGGAAGTTGAAACTATGGAATGAGTAGGACTAGGAGGTTGTAGATGAAAATATTGGGAATACTAACTAGACAAAGAGGTTGCTGCAACTATAAAAGCAGAAAATTCAACAGATTGTTTAATAAAAGCTTCTTCAATAGCTTAGTCCAACACTAGAACTAGACCTTGCAATTTGTCAAATTGTTGTAAGGATTCAAGATTAGGATATGTTTCAAGGAATTGGTTTGGGGTATATATGGTTGTAGTAGGGCTTTATCAATGATAGTTTGGTCTACAAAAGCCTCAAACTTTGATCTAAACAAACTATGTTGGAAAAGCAAATCAAAGTCTATATCTTGTATAGTTTCAAATTTCTCTAGGAGTGAATTAGACCATGAAACAAGAATATTATCAGGAAGAGAATTGAATCTAGACAATGGGCTATTACTACCTTGAATCTCTGTAAAAAAATTCTTTCTCATCAACTTCTTAGGGTTATCTACGAATTCAACGGGGTTGGGGTCAGGGTGAGATATAGTGAAAATTATTTTGGGAGACAGGTCTATTAAAAATCATCAGACAAATAAACTAAAATCAATGCCACAGTAGAATATTTACAAAATAAAAACCTCAGATCATGTATTTCATAATGATATATAAGTCTATATTTATAGAAATACTGATTAGATACCAGGGATTAATAATGTTTTAGATTAAGAAGTATTCTCCTCAGTATGGTCGCCATTATGTTTTTGTTCTGTATTTTTGAGGTTTAGGTAGTAAACACATAGGAAAACATAAAAACCACTTTGGAAGTTGGAATCTAGCCCTATCAGCTTTAGAGAGGGATCTCTTTGTAAAACTTAGCTATGTTTTATGTAAATTTTAGGCTAGTTATGACTGTACTGATTGTTTTGATTGAATGGTTTGGTTGATTTAGTGGATATAATTCCATTGGGCTATGGAATCTGAACATTTAACTAGATTTGGCATCAAATTTTAGAGGAGTTCTCATAGGGAAAGCTAGGTTGCACTATTTGGATCTTTCAAAATTTAAATGGATGGTGGGATAGTAGAAGTGTAAGGTTCGGTAGCCCTATCAGCTTTAGAGAGGGATCTCTCTGTAAAATTTAGCTATGTTTTATGTAAATTTTAGGCTAGTTATGACTGTACTAATTGTTTTGATTGAATGGTTTGGTTGATTTAATGGATATAATTCCATTAGGCTATGGAGTCTAAACGTTTAACCGGATTTGGCATCAAATTTTAGAGGAGTTCTCATAGGGAAAGTTAGGTTCCACTATTTGGATCTTTCAAAATTTAAATGGATGGTGGGATAGTAGAAGTGTAAGGTTGAATAGAGACCGAAGAGAAATTAAGAATTCCTTGATCTGACTTTAGTGGAAAACATTAAAGTTAACAACAGCCAAAATAGGGCACTTTGAGTAATGAATCATATTTATCATAGTTTATGTTGATTAATTCAGATATTTGGAATAACAAAGAAAGGAAAAACAGTGTTTAAAAAAATAGATAAAAGAGACACATCACCATTTAGTACACCACATGAATCTTGTGAGAGGTACTTGTATTATTGATGCTCCAACACTTTGAAAATTACAATATGCAAAAGGAAATTACATTCGGAAATCAACCCTTAATACTTCAAACAGTGAAGTATTTATAATGAAAAATTCAAAAATGCTTTACAAAATCATTGTCAAACTGACAATGTATTATTAGCCCAATTACAAACAATATTATCTAATCTTGGCAAAAGAATAGGCCATGTAGTCAGTTGAAAAGAAAGGTGGCCCAACTTTGATGGTTTCGGTTGCTGAGTCAACCTGAAAAAATGTTGCGATGCTTAAATGACCGTCGTACTGGAAGTTGTGCTGGAAAGTTGTTTTACTTCTTCTAAGTTATGCTTCAATCAAGTAAATAAACTAATTCTTCCCATCTCTTTTCATCTCGCACTTTCAATTCCATTACCCTATGAAAATTTCATCCACTTTCGTGTATTTGGAAAAAGTTGGCTTCACAGTAAAAATGTGTTTTACCTCATTCTGTACATGGAAATCATTTGACATGGTTTCCAAAAATGCCTTTGTTGTCATACTTCCCTTAATTCCAATGAACTTAATGCTTCTTTTTTCCTCTTCCTTCATCTTCAGGATATAGTCTTCCTAAGTGATCAGTTTGTCAACTTTGAGATGGTGCCATGGGGGTCATAATACCATGTAAAGCTCAAACTAAATTTCATTTCTTTTTGTATTCTATCTACCTCTTCACCTATTATTCTTGTGTTGCACACAAATGGGCCCACCTGTGTCTTTATCCTCCATTGTGCCTTCTTCTTGGCTACTACAAAGTGAATGTCATTTGAATTCAACATTTTCTTGATATACTCCAGAGGAAAGATCCTCATTGGGAGGTATTTGGGGAGTTTGTAGGGGGGCAATTCACATCCATACAGCCTAATCTATGTATAATTTTGGTACAGGGACCAATATCTAGTGTTTGCTTGATCTGGAAAGTGTAAAATTCTTTTGATCTCCTCACTGATCCTGGGTTGTATTGCACTATTCAGAATGTTCATGGTTGGATCAACGAAGTCTTCGATAAACTGCTTATAATTGAATTCTTGTTGTTCTCTCATGACTAATGATGTCCAAAAGATGATTGGATTCTCATTCCCTACATCATCAAACTTCTGCAATGAAAAACAGAATTTGTTTGCTTGATAATAGAGGAACATATAAATTAAAATAGAGGTGTAATTGTTATAGCTCCAAATCTCACTCTTGTGGTTTGTGATGCTTTACTCATGGCCTAGGGCAACCCCTCCTTCCAGACATGGTCCCAAATTAAAAAAATAATGTTTTATTCCCTATACACGACATTTCCCTAACCCAAAAACATGTATACGCGAGTCTGTGTATACTCAACCTGCGTATATGTTTAAAAACACTTAAAAAAAAAAAAATCTCCTTAATTTCGGGCGGAGATCACAGGTTTTACCTGTTGATTACCTAGTAGTTCCCGTGGCCCAATTGTTCCCAACGAATTCCCAACTAAAAAACTACTTTGTTAGAAGTATAAAAAGGCTTCTATGGGAAGGGAAAAGGGAGGAGAGAAGAGAGAGAAAGATTACTATGCTGAGATTTCCCTGACCAGCTCTGAAGATCCTTGTGCCTCCTGCACTTCCTTCCCCCATTCTACAGGAAACTCTTGTTTCCTTGTGTGTGTTGATGTTTTCATACTACTTGAGATATCATGGAGTAAGTCATGAAAGGAGTTTGTTAAAGGCTTGAGGCTGGATGAATCCGGGAGATGGTTCCGCTTGGAGCCTACGAAAGGATGAATCAGGTGAAATTATTCCTTTCTGCACTTTATTATTCTATAATAAAATAAACACATGTCTTTGTTCTTGATATAGATCTTCTTCATGTTTATGATGTTCATGTTATGATTCATATGTGAACGGTTTTTTAATTGCATAACTAACTACCTTTCCTTATAATATGAAGATGGTTTCTTTATGATGTTTAGTCCATATACTGTTGTGCTTTCTTGAATTGATTGTTTTACACGTCAAAGGAGCAAAAGGAACTCCAAGAATGGTTTGGACCCTGGAAGGCTCTTCTCAAATGTAGGACCTCAGGTACGCCCCCTATCATAGAGTTTTCTTATAGTAGCATTATGGCTATATGGAATGTGTGTTTCTTTGTATAGATAACTTCCAATCTGCTAGGGTATCCACCCAAGACCCTAGGGGAGTTTATCCCAAAACAGAATTGGCGACTCCACTGGGGACAACACTATTGTTGTTCCTATTTTGGGTGTATTCAAGCCAATCAGGGCTCAGTTGTCTGTTTACCTTTTATTGTTGTGTAGTCAGTGCCTGAATTGTGAGCTTTGATCAATTTTTTTCCATACTTTTTTTTGTTTTTCTTGAAAGCTTTTATATACGTTGTTTTCTTTGTTTACAGAAGTGTATGTATGCATCTTTCCTTGAGTGAACCTGTGTATACGTGTGTTTCCTTAAGCCTTGTCGCATATACACACATCTGTGTGCAAACACAGTCGCGTATATCTTTAATTTTCAAGATTTTTAAAATCTTTTTGTTTCTGGAAGTTTGTATGATGGTCTGATTTAGTTTGGAACAGTCACTGTTCTTTCACAGTCTTTAGTTTTACAGCAAGCGTCTTGTTTCAAATTCTCTTTGATTGTGAAAAGGTTGCTCTTGTTCGTTTTTCTTGCAAACGTCATTTGTTTTTGCTTAAGCACACAAGTTTTCTTGCAAGGAATTTTGGTTGCTCTGTGTATTCAGGGCAGAAAGATTGATTTCGATCTTTGTGTTGAGTTTTTTTTTAATGACTTTTTAGTTTTCATGTTTGAACTATTTTTATGACCATCTGCTTTTCTTGCTTTCCGAAAGTTGTTGTTTCACACTTTCTTGAAAGTGGTCTTTTTAATCTTTTGGTTTTCATTGCCAAGCTCGTCTCGCTACTTTTTGATTGTTAAGAGCATTTCGAAGCACCTTTTTTGTTTATTTCTCACTTGTTTTGTGCTGCAAACTCGCAAATTGCTTCATTGCCTATTCTTCGATCATAAAGTTTCTGTCTTGTTAGAGCATTTTTGAAAAGTCATTTCTTTTTGTTTTTCTTTTTAAGGAAACTTCTTGAAACTTTGTTTTGCTTTCTCTAACTTTGTTTTGATTGAGTTTTCCTTTCTGTTGAGTGAAAGTGCCTATTTGTTTGTCTTCATCTTGCTTTTAGTGCTTAGACGAAATAAGCAACAAAAAATTATATTCCATCTAAACATTTGAGTGGCAAATCTAAAATTGATAAACAAGCAACTTTCATCTTTTGATTTAAGAGTAGCTTTGAATTTTGCATCGGCATGTACTTGTTGCATTAGGATTAGTTTGTGCATCTTTCTAGGCATCTATAGTTTTGTTAGCTTTTGTGAGTGTGAATTTTGAAGAAAAGAAAAAGAAAATTTGTAGCTTTATTTGAAGTTCCTTTGAACCCTATAGAAATTTATTTTCATCGAAAGATGAAAACAAGTGCATTTGCATGTAGTTTGGTTTTTATTAATTTCTTTTGCATCAAAACACCACTAGTTTCACTTCCATTTATCCCTTGACTTAAATAAAAACCCATTTAAAATCAAGAACTAATTTAAAATATACTAGAACTTTTTATATTTGTCGATTTAGACACATCAACAAGTTTTAGGATATTTTAGGGCCTTGGATTAGGTGAGTGGAGAGTTAACTCTCCAAGGCCATTTTAAACTGTCAAACATACGAGTCTAAATAGTGAGTGAAAATCCAATAGCAATAGGAAGACCAAGAAAGCTCCAGATCTGGGAGTTAAGCACGTGGGTCTGTAAAGACAGGGAAGAGAGATACCCCCTCTCCTACTTGTCCGAACTCACCTCACGACTGTTCCACCCAGCTTCTGATACGAGTTGGTAACTGTAGTTGCTACTCCTAGGGATCTACACAGGTGGATGCAGAGGGGAATCCCATGGCACCTGAGGTCGACGTTGTATCGCTCTCAACAGTACTATTGGTGGGCACCCTTGCAAAGCTTAGGGGATTGCACCAATGCAGGCTGTTGTTAGGAGGTCAACGTAACTTCCTCCCTTACCTTCGCTGGTAGGACTAGGTCGTCATTATCTCATACTATCTTCGGAAGGCCCCTTACTTCACTTTCTCGTATTTTGGTATCCGGTCCTAATCACCCAGAGTGGAAATACTTGGAAGTTGTTTGACTGGTTGATATCTTTAGGGACTTTATAGTGTGTGCTCTATGCTCCTAGTTGGCCTAGCTTTCAATTTTTTCAGTCTTTAGTTAGATCTTAATGAAAAATTCAAAGTGGCTGATCGATCGCCTAGATGGTCTCGAAGACTTCATGGTCTTTCACCACCAAGTTTAGAGCCTTCACCTAGAAGGCATAGAGGTAATACCCCTGGTGGGTTTCGTCCTGTGGCAGCTGACACATCGGGGATTGATCCTCTCCTCGGGGGCATCATTGTTCAAGATAGACCTGGTACTTCCACAGAACAAGAGAGAAATACTCCAATACTTTCTCGAGTTCTCTTTCGGGCGAAAGATAACATAGAGGTAGAAGAACTATCAGAGTCGTTAGCGGCTCCAAATTCTCCCCTACCTTCTAGTCATCTAGAAGTATTACAATACGTTGGGTCTCCAACACATTGACCGTCAAGTCCAGGTCACATTACATACTTACCATCGATGACCACTACTGGAAGCATGGCTTCTACTACAAGTGCTACGACTATGCAGACTCCAATATATGTACAAGGGGGAGGAACTATTTCCATCCCATCTACTTCTTTATTCAGGTCTTTTGCTAGCACATCTTTAGTTGGGTCTACCTCCATTCCTTCTACGAGTCAAAACTCCCAAACCAATGCTTTTAGTTCTGGATTTTTCCCATTTGGCACCCATTCACAGGGTATTCCGTCAGTTCTGTTTAGTGCCACCACATCCATGATGGGTGGATTGGCTTCATTCCAGGGTTTTCCTTTTGGAAGTGGCTACATACCACATTCCAACCCAACAATTGGATCTATGCCTTTCTCTTCTTAGGACAAGGTACCAATCCTTTTCAAGGTTGGACTAACCATGTGGTTAGTAGTATGGGAACTGGGAATTCATTTCTCGGAAAACAAGGGAATAGGTTGTACTCCATGGTTAGTTCATTTCGAAGCGTTCCTCCCCTAGCCTCTACTTGGGATCCTTATCAGTGGTTGTCAACTCCTTATAATCCTATAGGAGGAAGCTTCGCCGGTTATGGAGGTTTTGCGGCCGGAGTTGGTCAAACTCTGAGTTATGCTGGATCACAAGGCATGCCTTTTGGTTCAAATGGTTCTATAGGTTACTTCGGGCAGCCTGGTGCCTTCCAAAATCCAGGCCAATATTTTTAGAACTTTGGGAGTTCTGCCCAGTCTGGGTGGAACCCCCAAGGTCCTCCTAGGCTTCTGTTTCTGGCAACTTTGAACTTGCCAGACCTCACAAAGTTAACAAATGATCCAATCAAATATAATCCAACCTGGCCTCCAGTCCCAACCAAACTTCCTTCAGATATTCTGAAATTTGAAGGGAAGAGCGGTGAAACTTTACATCTTTTGTTGACTTAGCTAATATTTTCTTAAATCATTTCCAGTTGCCCATCCGTTATGATGCCGGAACTGAACTTCTGGCCAATTTTCATCAAGACACCACAACTCACATTTTTTACCATATTTAGGAATGGAGACGGAGAAAGAGGCTCATTAAAGCCAAAACCCCTCTAGAGTACCCTCTTGAATGGTTTTTGAAATCTTTACAACCTAATATCTCTAAGGATGTCTCGATGTCCAGAGTTTACTCCGAGGAGCAAGCTATTTTTAGGGTCCAACAATTAGAATTGATCTACTCTTAGTCTGGGATCTTACAAAAATACTTTCCAGATGCTTTTGGGTCGAAGGTCGACATATCCAAGTCGAAGCTAGGTCCCCATGGGGATGGTATCGTTGGATCGGTAGACAGAAATGGGATGAACTTGTTGAGCCAATTGCAGCAGTTGTCATTGCAAACTGCTTCAAACAACCAAGTCACATCGTCTACTACTTCGTCTTCCCAACCCTCTTCGATTAATGTCGTCCAATTTGATAACCCCAAAGGGAATCAAAACTCCAATGGGAAAAGGAAAGGACGAGGTAAGAAAAAGAATCAGGATGGGAAGGCTGACACAAATAAATCCGGCAATAATGCTGGTGGGTGTAGAAATGAGTCTAGAAAGAAAGTCAAGTTTCCATACAAGTTGTGTAGTGGAGACCATTTAACTCATCTCTGGCTGAAGATTTAGGATGCTCAGCACTTTTTAGGGTAGCAATGGGCTTCTAGTTCTCAAGCTGTGTTAACCAACCCTTTTCCCCAGGGGCAACAATTACTTGCTGGTGCGAGTTCAAATCCTGGTACCTCCTCAGGAGGCAGCCAGGAAGGGGAAAAATCATTGAACGTTTTCATGATGGGTTCTTATGTCCATGTGGCTACTCAGTCACCTGATTACGGTGAAGCCAAAACTTCCAAGGACAAAACTGCTCCTGGAAATACCGACCTTCATATTGAGCGACCCCTTGTTGAGACTATACCACGGATACCAAAAGGTTCCGCTAAATGCGCGACTATTAATCCTAACTCTAGGGTTGCCCAGAATTATTCCATTGTGGAGGATCTAGTCCAGAGTCCATGCGCCATGTCTGCTTTAGACGTTCTCCAGTCGTTTCCGGCTCAGCGAAGTGCTTTACTCTCGATAATTGGGGCAATTGATCCAACGAACTCTTTATTGCTCACTTTTGACATGTTAAATGTCCAAAAGCGACTCCCTCATCACATGGATTTTTAGATAAAGTCTACATACCAAAATATTAACATTTTTTTGCACCGTTATTGATGAAGGAGCTTCCACATGCGTCATGTCGATGTCATGCTGGAAGGCCATTGGATCTCCTTCGGATGTTCCTTCACCTATCCTCCTGGCTATGTTTGATGGGCATTCTCACAAGCCACATGGGATTATCCCGACCTTTCTTATATGTGTTGGAGGAAAGGTGGTCAATATTGAAGTAGAGGTCATAGATGCTAACCTAGACTATAATATCCTCTTAGGAAGGAACTGGTATACGAGATGGATGCCGTCGTTTCGACTTTATTTTGTGTCATCTGCTTTCCTCATGAAGGGAAAATTGTTAAGGTTGATCAGTTGGATTATTGTCCAGTTGATCCTCAAGAAACTTCTGACTCTATTGTCCCCTTAGTGGATAACCCTTGCATGCCTACTAAGAATCTAGGAGTTGGGATGTATTCCTCATTGATGGTACCTTTGAGTTTCCCTCTCCTATCACTCAAATCAATGTCGTTTCATCATCCAAGGAGTCTCCTTGAGAAGGGTTCTTCCGAACTCATTATTTTTTGGACCCTTGGACCTTGCCTTCACCTATGACCACATTAGCTGAAGGACAAGTAAATGGAATGGCATCCTCTATGTCTGTGGCTAAGCTTAGATATCAGTCTATCATTAACTCTACAAACGACCACTCCGCTCCTTTTTCCGAAGAGGAGTTTGAGGGTTATGTGGCCCCGACTTGGGCCTTTGATTCCACCTACACCTTGGATTGCTTAGATACGGTTTTACCTTCTGAAGAAGCAATCCTCGAAGTGATGATGGGTGTAGATCGACCTTGAGAAGACTTACACCATCATTCATACTTTCTTCCTCCATTGCAGGAAATGGAATCTAGATTCTCTGAGATATTTAATAGTGATGTTTGTAAGATATCAAATCCTTTGGCTCTAGCACTGTTATAGACATTTTTTGGCACTTCAAACCCAATCATAAATGTCCATAAACTGAGGGCTCCTAAGTCCCTAAAAGTGTTGCTTCACTGCCTAAAGGAACAAAGTCAGTTGATTACATCATCTCCCAGAAGTTCTCCACTGAAAACTGCTCATAAATGATAAAAAATGGGCCATACTAAAAGCTCAATGCAGAGGGTGCGATGCATATCACCTTCCCAGTGTACAAGGTGTGATTCATACTGAATTTCTCCTCTGTAGGGTGCGATGGTCGGGAATGGACAAATGGCAGGGACAAAAATGTGAGGTGGAAGATCATGGAATCTTCCAGAAGCTTCTCCTCTGACACTTTCCTCTCTATTTTCGACTAGGGATGAGTAAGAGATCATCATTCTCCAAGTGGAAGCAGGAACTATCAGAGAGAGGACACTAATCAAGACCCCAGAAGATGACTCACCTTCCTATAATCATCTATATATGGATCCCTCATCACAGAGATCTAGATGCTGGAATTTTGTATCTTATAGAGAACTGCTATTGTTTTTCTGGTGTACATTCATAGTGTTGGGTGATCTAACCTTTACCTGAGGTGAAGAAGGGCTTTCTAGTTGGAGGATGATGCTGGGTCAGAACATATGGTTGTAATCCTCTTGCTACTTTTCATCTTAATAAAGCTATTCAAGTTTTCCTCCATATTCTTGTATGTTTACTTATATATGCATTTGTATGGTTAACACACATCTGGTCCTGTGTTATTTATGAATATAGATCTTTGTTCTCTGATAGTAGTATGTTGCTGTGATTCCACAGGTGGTCTTTGACGCTGGGAAGACGAAGAAGAAGCGGCAAAGCTCTATCAGGAAGGAGAGGAAATCAAGCGCAAGACTAAGGCTGATCTCCTTGGTTCCCCTCATGTCTATTTTCATAAAGGAAAACGAAAGTAGACTTTACTTGTTTGTTTCTAAGATAGCTACCAATCTTAGTGGGAATAGTAGCATCCGAGTGGACACTATTGCCGATAACATGGAGGGGGACAAGTCAGGTGACTTAAGTTGTTTCCAAATGGAAAAAAACATCACACAAGTGGATGCATCTTTGTCAATAATGCATCGGGAGATGATGGCATTACGGAATTATACTAGTATCTGGAAATCAATGGATGAAGGCAATGGGGGATGTTATGATGTTTCAATAGGGAAGAAAATCAAATGATCCTCAGAAGGATCTACAATACCCAACGTAGTTAGTAGAGATTTATTTGGAGATGGGCATGACTGGAGTACTTTCAGTGTTGACATTGTGGCAGGTGATTGCACCAAGTCATCTACTATACTATATGTATGGGCAACTCGGTTAGAAGCTGCATTACGGTGTAATGGTCCCTTGGGGATATTCGGAATGGCCTCAACTTTAGGTTGAGGGATTTGTAGAGGACCATTTTGTGTCGTAAGAGGCTTAGCAGATGCTTTGGTTTTGGACTAAGTGGTGGACGAAGTCGATTGCTTGTCATATTGACGTGACTGATTTTGCAGGTTGATATTCGAGGGATCATCCTCATCAAAATTCATCATAAGGATCTGGTAGTCACCAGGACCAAAAGGTTGGGGGGATGGGCTGCTTCACTTGGTTGAGGTTGAGTAGCAACAAATCCTTATTGAGACAAATGATTTGTGAGCACTGCCCATTGAGATGGTGCATGGTTCTGAGGTGATTTTTGACCTCTAGGAGTTTCTTGAGCTTCCCACGTTTGGCGCATCTAGGGTAAGAGAGGACACTCATGTGTATAATGGCCATGTACACCACAACATGGACAAGGCGTATTTGTATGAATAACCTTGTTTTGCTTGGACTGAATTCCCTATTACTGGTTGTTGGTGTTAGGCTGGTTACCCTAGGGTTCACTAGGTTGATTACCTTGATTACCTTGGTTACCCTTGTTGCCTTTCCCCTTATTATTTTTCTTCAAATTTTAGGGATTGGTCGCACTCTGTTGTGAAAAAAATTGACCCTAAAGGGGTGGTGGATGGTGGGGCTAAGGATGAATGGGAGGTTGTGGTGCTAATGCTTGAGGGGTTAGAGCACTCGACTATGCATAAGGAGGAGCAACGATTTGGTAGACAGGTTGGGGCCCTGAAAACATGTTGCTAACAGGAGGGGCATAAGCATTGGGGGAATTGGTGCCCCCCTGTGGATAGCCATAACTTTGTTGAGTATATGGCGAGGGATGTGAAAGGGTTCCGATGATACCGTCGACGATGTGAGATACCCCCAGTGCATTAGCACTTCCAGGACGAGGGAGGTCTGGAATGAAGGTATAGACATAACTGGATTGTGCATAAATCAGGTCATATATTGGAGTGGTTTGGAGAGCTTCTTCCTCGATATGAGGAAAATGGGATGTGACATATTTGTCAATTACTGCTAAAGGGCTCCTAAGAAACCAATCTAGATAGACATGGTCTTCGAAGGGCGGGGCACGACATGTGCTCCTCCTTCTCCGCCACTCTTAAACATGGTCGGAACGGTGAGTGGCGGAAGACTAATGGAATGAGGTAAATAGCTCTGTACCAGTGTTGTATTAGAGAGTTAGCTAGAAATATGAGAGGAAATCTATAGCAAGCGTTGCGAAAATAGAATGAGATGTGGTGGGCTAGTCTACATACCATTTTGCAACGTCTCTAGTGAGCGTGCATTGGAATAGCTAAAGACGAATGGAGTCGTTAGGAATGGAGTTGGACGAACACCACATGTGGAAGGAGCGGACGTGATTAGTAAGGTCCTCTCTAGAATTACCCTCAAACTTTGGGATGTTAGAGGAAAGCTTAGTCGTCATAGCAGGCCAACCAACATCATGGTATATGGGGTCATTTATCAACTGGCTAAAATCTAGTAGACTTAAACCAGCCATAAAATGGAGCATTCGGGTTGCTGAATCTGTCGAATGGTTCTTGAGATTGTTCTGCTTGATGTGACTACTAGGATAGAACTGGAGCCAACACCAAGTTGGGTTCTTGCACTAGCTATGGGTCCAGACATGGTGATGACATGTGGTGAAGGAAACGCGAAATTAGATGAGGAATCAAATGAACTAGGAGTGGAGTTGGTATGAGGAATCGAAGGGCTATGAACTTGAACCCAATGGGGAGGGGTAATATTCCCAAGTAGAAACTGAGGGTGAAGGCCTAATAGTCTCCGCGACAAATGCCTTGGTGGCGCAATGGTGGAAAGGCACACGTGACATGGAAATGGTGAAGGGAGATCAACAACATGCCTTTGTCTCGATGAGGGGAGATAAATTTATTATGTTAAGTCTTGGCTTGGTGGTGTAAACCAAGTGCCCTTCACTTAAGGTGTGCTTGTGTGTACAAGTGTATTTATTGTTTAAGGCTAGATCATGTTTGTAAAAAAGAAAAAAGTTTGCTAAAAATAAATTGAAATTAACAACAGAAAATGAGCAGCAAAACAATTAACTAAACTCTACCCAAACTGGGTTTTCAAACACTATGCTAGTTGGTGGCTAAATCATCAGAAAGCACACTAAAAAAGTCAAGAGATCTAATTTTCAGTGTGATTGGGATCAAATGACACTAGGCTACTAGAAAGTGGTGCAGCAACAACAAAAAAACAAAGAGAAAGATCAGTGCAAAAAGATAGGGAGATGGGTGGAAAACCTAGGGAAACCGATGGGACCCTAAGGCCAATGACCAAAAAAGTTTTAATATGAAACTATGGATGGTGACAACCTATATTTATC
>APFE031550383.1:0-26426 GCA_000404065.3 Pinus taeda
TACCTGCGGACCCGCACTCTTTGTTCATATTACCTGCGTACCTGCACGCTCTGTCTGTAAAGGGGTGGGTGCGTACCCTTGTAAAAGTAAAAAAGGCGCAAGTTTATCCTAAAAAACTAACTTTTGGGTTAATTCTAGATGTTTTTAGAAGGATTTTGACGTGG
Source organism: Pinus taeda (assembly GCA_000404065.3). NCBI lineage: Eukaryota > Viridiplantae > Streptophyta > Pinopsida > Pinales > Pinaceae > Pinus > Pinus taeda. The sequence continues at coordinate 165 of APFE031550383.1, forward strand.
TTTATTCGCTCCAAGGTGGTTCATGCATCCCAAAAGAGAAGGAGCTAATCCCTTGATAGGAGGAGCTAACCCTTTGAAGGAGGGATTTATCCCTTTGAAGGAGGACCTAGTAACTTCCCTCCATTGCACCATAAATTAAGGCATTAGATCAGTTGCTAGGGAGGTTAGAAGCTGAACATTTTGAGGGTAAATGCTGATGGAATTGGGACTTCCTAGTTAAAACATGAGAGAAGAGATCACATACCTTTTGGTTTCATTGGGAAGTGAGTGAAACTTGTCAAAGTAGAGGAGACTTCTTGTCGGACCCTGGGAGGAGCTTGTACAACATCAAGGCACAGGTTGTAAAGTTCTTCTTCATTTGAATTAATACAATCAGATTCATTTTCTCAACAAATTGTCTTATGTGGTTTGTTTCATAATCTCCTTGATCATTATGATGAATATGCTTTATGATATTGGCTTTTCAGGTGCTATTTAATTTGGTTTTCTTGTTTGTGTTTGCAAAATTACACTTCAAGGAAGCTCATTTGGAGCGAGGGAGCGAGGCTTCCACAAACTTGCATTGGATCCAAGATAGGCCTAAAACACTTGTTTGCCTCTGTTTTAATTGCATATTTAGAGAAAGATAGTTTTTGATTGGCTTGTTTGTCACTAGATATCTGTAGATACTAGGAAGGTCGATCTTGTCCGCAACATCGACTCATTCCGCGTGACAGAGTCCAACATTGGTTGATGATTTTACGAGTCCATTGGAGGTGTAACTCAACTTCTTTTTCATGTTTAGAGAGTTTGAAAAAGAGGTGAAAAATAAAACTCCATAGGTTCATTTTCATAAATTTCACCTCGAGTCCGAAAAGATAGAAAACGATACTTAGGAGAATCTTTTAGTCACTAAAGTATTCATTTTTCGTAAATAGTCCATACCAATCCGAAAAAGGGGTAAAATTATGTTGGGTAGACGTCTTTTTGTTTACTTTAACGAGTTCAAAATGATAAGTACTTGACAATTCTTTCAAGTTTTGAAAGTCTGAAAAGAGCTGAAGAAATACTCCTCTTGGAGGAACGAGTGGTATAAAGGGTAGCCACTGGTTCTAGTCATGATGGAACTACTTAAAACATGCAAAGGTGAAGAGGCTGACTAATAAGACCACTCATCATGGTGGTTCCTCAAGAAAGGGTAAAAGAATCCAAGTGAAAGTGTATGATCGGTCAAGCAGATGGTGACGATGAAATGAGAAAACTAACGCTCATCTGGTAGAAACAGGTTGATGAAAATGACAAACATAGGAGATAAAACATGAATGGTTTCATTTTTACACAAGTTTGAAACATGAGAAACTATGATTGAAATTGGTTTCTTTTTACACGAGCTTAAAACAAGGAAAAACTATGCTTGAGAGTAGTTGAAAATAGTTTCATTTTTACATAAGCTTGAAATGAGGAAAAAATATGCTTGAGAGTAGTTTTATTTTTACGCAAGCTTGAAAGAAAGGAACATTAGGGGAGTTTTGAGGTCTAAAATGGGCCTCCTAAGGAAATTATATAATAATAGGGGAAATAATAAAATAAGGTTTGATTACATCATCAAATTTTAGAGGGAAAAAAAGAAAAAGCTATTTTTTTCAACTTATCTCCCTAGTGGTTTACTCAAATTTCAATAGAAACACTCGCTGGATGCATAATTTGATTCTTAATCCAAGGAGTACCCATGTTGCATATTTTCGATAGATCTTTCTACACGAAAAAAGAGAAATACATGAAAAACATGATTGCAATCACAATTTTTCATGTAGTAGGGTCCATTGAAAGTATTCAACATGGGTACTCTTTGGATGAGGAATTAAATTTTGCATCCAACGATTACTCCTGCTGGAAATTTGAGTAAACCTTAGGGAGATAAGTTGAAAATACGAATTGAAAAAGCAATTTTATTATTTTTTAATCTTTTTGCTTTTTTACTCCAAAAATGGTGAATCATCTCGCGTGGTTGACATCATTATCTTGAATCTTATTGGTTTTATAAATTTTATTTTCGTTGTACATTTTTCTTAGGAGGCCTAGTTTAGACCTCAAAATTCCCCTAATGAACTATGTTTGAGATTAGTTTTCATGCCGCCAACATAATAACGTAATTATAGGTGCATGCCCCCCCAAACTTCACTTCATTCGCCTAAGTAGACTATTGGTTACTAATAGGTGGATGGAACGAAGGCTCATTTACAATATCAAGTGAAATCTTTGACTTGAAGGAAGATCTATTTCATTTTTTAACGAGCTTGACACATGAAAATGAACTCTGCTTCGAGACCTTGTTTCATTTTTTTGACGAGCTTGATGTGAGAAAAGAAACTCTGCTCCAGTCCCTAGGTAGCTCAATAAACTTGTGGGGGAAGGTTAACTGTTGGTGAGGGATATCCAAGATAAGATGGGACGGGTTGGGCTACTTTTGTATCCCACTTTGATAAATATTGTTTTGCTAATTATGATAACCATACAAGGTTGTCCAGTCCCAAGAAAGCCTTGATATTGTTGGAAAAGTTGACCTTGGAAGTATTGGCTTGAATAAGGTTGTTGCATGGTGTTGTTGTCTAACCAACATGAGCTTAGGGTATTCCTTGTAATGGTTGCCCTGATGGAATTTGTGTCATTCCTGAAATAGGATGACTAATTAGCACTTGTGGCATACTATAAATTTTTTGACTTACTTGTTTGTTGAATAGTCTAACCAAGTGAGTCATTACCTAGAGGGGGTTTTATGAAAATAAAATAAATATCCCCTTGTTCGACAGGATCCGAAGAAATGAAAAGAACCTGAGTGATATGTACTTCATTCTCTATGGGAAAAGTACAATCAACTGAAAGTGGAATCGAGTCAACCATTTTCTCAACCAATGGTTGGTTGGGAATGGATCCATGGGATTCACGTTTGGAGAAAGTGAGATTGAATAAAGATGGATTGGGATCAATCACTTCATCACTTAATAGAGGATTGGGGAAAGCCTCAAGTAACGAGTTGAATTCATGGTTGAGAAGTTGTAAGATTTTCCAGCACTTTTGAGGATTTATCCATGTAAGGAAAAATGTGAATAAGATGATTTTATTCACATAACCTACAGGGAAACTTAATTTTACCATTTTTCCTGTGGACCTTACTATCACTAGTTGATGGCTTAGCACCAACGTGGTCTCCAAAGACTGATGGCAAGGGTTGATGTGAGCTTTTGGACCACACTTCTAATACCTGTAAAATACTAGGGAAATATCTAAGAAGGTGACCACCCTTATAAAGCATGCAAGGGAATTTAAATCTACGAGGATAGTTGGAAGGTTTCTTAACATTAGTTGCATTCATATCAATGTTTTCTTGGTTTCCCCCTTGTTTGTTTTGGTTCTTCTTCTTCTTAGCTTCATGGTTACTTGAACCAATACTTTCACCAGGCGAGGAGGAACAAAAGGATGAAGAAACAACAGGCGAAGAAGGCAAAGGGTCAACTTTATGATCAAATTGAGTTTGATGTTGTTCAGGTGGATGACTACTTGATTGAGAAACAATTTGGACATTTGGAACCAAGGAGGTCGAAAAAACAAACTGGTAAACCAATGGTAAATCCAGGAAGGGACAACGTTGCCATGTAAGGAGCACCAATATTTCCTAGGATTCCCATCAAAGGGGTTTCCTTGATTGGTAGACTTGGGAACTGTTTCCATTAGTTTCAACCTAATATCTACTAAGGATTTGTTTCACGGCAAGGATGTTATTATGTGGTTAATTAATTGATTTTAGAAATTAAAAACACAAATAAAACAAAAAATAGGGTAACTAGGCAAAAGCGTTTACAAGTCACTGTGAATTGCAATCTACAATTTCTAGTACGTGTAGACAATATCCCCAAGTGTTATGTTCGGTATATCACAGTAAACAAGTTGGTCAACTTGGTTACCTATGGCAGGATAACAACCTAATGGGGAAAAATATACCTGGAGGTACGTGGAAGTGCGGTCCATAGTAGTGTTTTCTAATGCATCTTGTATGATAGGAAGTATTTTGATATACTTTTCATACGTGGAGTGCCATCCAGTATACCCAAGGGTACGTGGAGAATGATCTGATATACTTACGTACGTGGAATATTGACTACCCCCAAAATGTAAAGCATACAAGTAACGAGAGTTCTTACATTTAAAGATGTCAAAACACATCTCTAGCCTAGACCTTTGTGTGTCGTTAATGTTCCAAATTCTCTTTATATTGATTGAATAAATCTTAAAATTGATCTTCAATTAAGTTTCAATTTCAAGGCTTATGGTACGAATTCACCTGAACTTCCTATGATGCAACTAACATGATGAAAAAAACTCTTTCATTTCGATGAAGATATATCTACGTGAAAGAAGAAACAATCAATGATGCATGAATCAAAGATGCAACAAATAGGATCTTTCAATGTACTATTCCAATTCAATTCAAATCCCTAAAGGATGTCAAGATGTCAAACCATGCACAACTCCCTTAAAAACTATGCAAATGTAATCTATGCGCAATTTCTTTTGTTGTTGTGAAAATGAGAATTCTAACTATGAAAATGTAATATATGCAAGATGTAGGTTTTAACCTCGTACATAAATTAGCTGCATGCGAATTCTAAAACACAGAAAATAAACAATGTGAGAGCATAACACATAAAACACATATACACAGAGATTTCCCCTAGATCCCAAAACCGGGACTACCAGCATGATTTTTCATTATGTTCCTTTCAATGTTATAATACATATTTATACACGTCGAAGCATCCAATACCATGGATGGAAAAACCATCGCATCCAATACCATGGACCGAAAACCATCTCGTCCAAAAACATGTGCGAAAATCATGCACAAAACCATAGGTGGGTATGCCTATCCTAACATAGGGTCCAAAACCAAAATTTTCCAGGGCGCTGCCCCGGACCCTATAAAGTGGGGTTATGGGTACTCCTCAAACCCCTTGTGACCCCCCCTACTACACAATCATCGCAACAAAGTGGAGCTCTGCCCTCCCTCTAACCCCCCGATTAACTACGTCGGCTAGTCGTGGAAAGAATATAACACAACCCAACATTCTTCCACTTGTTGATTTCTTTCCACAAGGGGCCACAAGAGAGATTAGTCATTTTTCTAGCCCTGAAATGCCCATTGTCTCTCTACACCAATATAACTTCTCAGAGCTCACATATTTTGTCAATGCACCTGCAATATTTTTCAAAGTGTTCACCTTTACCAGCAACACCTTTTTGTCTTCTATCATATCCCTCACAAAGTGATACTGAACATCAATGTGCTTTGTCTTTGAATGATATGCGGGGTTCTTTGCCAAGAAAATTTCACTTTGGCTGTCGCAATCTATCCTTATATCTCCCTGTACTAACCCCATACTTGAACGCAATTTCTGCAACCAAACTGCTTCCTTGCTTGCATGAGTGGTTGCCATGTATTTTGCCTCTGTACTTGATAGTGCCGCTACAAATTGTTTCTTACTCATCCAACTGACTGCACCTCCAAATAGGTTAAACACATACCCACTTGTAGATCTTCTCTGATCCATATCTCCAGCCCAGTCTGCATCAACAAAGCGACGAATATCCAACATTCTGTTCAATCCTGATCTTGCTTGGTAACACAAACCATAATCACTAGTGCCACGCAAATACCTAAAACCCCGCTTCACTACTGTCTAGTGCTCCTTCCATGGTTTTGACATAAACCTACTCAATACTCCCATTGCATGTGCAATGTCTGGTCTAGTACAGAACATTGCATACATTAGGCTACCGACTGCACTTGCATATGGAACATGGGACATGTCCTCTTCCTCTTCTTGTGTCTTGGGACACTGTTCATCAGATAACCTCACACCTACATGTATAGGAACTTTCACTGTTTATTATCTTGCATATTAAACCTCTGTAGTATTGTCTCGACATACTTCCTATGGTTTAACCAGAGCTTTCTCTTTTCCCGATCTCTTTTAATTTCCATGCCCAAAATATAGTTTGTAGCACCAAGATCTTTCATGTCGAATTTGGAGGACAATTGGGTCTTCAAATCCTAGATAATTTCTGTCATTTCCAACCAGCAACATATCATCCACATACAAGACCAAATAAATAACACGGTCACCAATTAAAATACACATAGTGATCTGCTTTGCTTCTGGTGAAGCCAAGTCCCCGTATAAATGTATCAAATTTCTGATACCACATCTTTGGTGACTGTTTTAACCCATACAGAGACTTCTTTAACTTGTATACCAATTCTTTTTTACCCTTCACCACAAAGCCTTCAGGTTACTTCATGTATATTTCTTCTTCCAGACCCCTTTGAAGAAATGTTGCCTTCACATCCATCTATTCTACCTCAAAATCAAAAGCAACAGCAACAGATAAAAGTAATCTAATAGAAGTTACCTTGGCAACAGGAGAAAAAATATCACCAAAATCAATTCTCGTCACCTGGGAATAACCTTTTGCTACCAACCGAGCTTTGTATTTCTCCACCTTTCCTTCTGCATTTGTCTTCTTCTTGAACACCCATTTGCTTCCAATGGGTGTCCTTCTAGCCGACAACTCCACCAGATCCCAAGCCTCATTTTTGTGCAAAGATGCCATTTCATCAACCATGGTCTCTTTCCAGAGTTTTCAATCCTCTGAATTTACTGCTTTCTTCGTAGTTCTGGGACCATTGTCAGTAATAGATAAAGAAAAATTTGAACAGAAAGCAGACGGACTATACCTTTGTCGCTGACTTCTTTCTCGAACTGATCTTCTCACACCTGGAGTTTGTGGCTCTTCATCTTCTGATTCGTCCTTTGATGTAGAGTCTGATTCTTCCACCTTAACCTAAAACTCTATCTTCTCAAGTTCCTTTGGTTGGACTTCATGTTTAATAACATATTTTACCTCTCTTAACACCACATCTTAGTTGTACACAACCTTCCGTGTGACTGGGTTCCAAAGCTTATAGTCCTTTAAACCATCCTTATACCCAATAAAGATGCACTTTTCAGAATTACTATCCAACTTGGTTCGTTTCTCCTTTGGAACATGTACATATGCATCACATCCAAATACCCTCAGATATGAAAGAGAGGGTTTCTTACCAGTCCATAACTCTTGTGGAGTCTTATCCTCCAACGCTGATGAAGGTGACCTGTTGACCAGGTAACATGCAGTATCTACCGCCTCTGCCCAAAATTCCTGTCCTAACCTGACACCACTGAGCATGCTTTTTGCCCTTTCCATCAACGTATTATTCATTCTTTCTGTGACTCCATTTTGCTGAGGTGTATATGGAGTAGTCTTATGTCGTGCTATACCACACTACTTACAGAATTCTTCAAATTCCTTGCTGCAAAATTCTCCACCATTAATTGTCCTCAACACCTTTATGTTCTTCTCTGTCTGATTTTCCACAAGAGCCTTAAATTCTTTAAACCTTTCAAATGTTTCAGATTTATTCTTAAGGAAATATATCCATGTATTCCTTGAGAAATCATCTATAAATGATACATAGTACATAGACTTACTCAGTGATAGAACCTTTATAGGTCCAAACACATCACTGTGCACAAGTTCTAATATCTGTTTCGCCCTCTTACTACTAGAGGGGAAACTCACTCGATTCTACTTCCCATATACAAAATTTTCACAGAAATCAAAATCCAGAGAGCTATTACTTATACCTTTTACCATACCTTTCCCATGAAGTATTCAAAGGCCCTTATCTCCAATATGTCTAAGCCTTTGATGCCACAACATGGTCTTTTCTCCACAAACCACTAGATTTTCTGCTCCACTTTCAGGATTCACAGAATTGTTGCACCCATTAATAACAGTGCTACCTTGCAGCTTGTACAGAGTTCCAATTCGAACTCCCCTAATCAATACTAGTGCTCTGCGAACCATTTTGCAGGTATCATTCTCGAACACTGTTTTTACACCTGCATCATCCAGCTTGCTTACAGAAATCAGATTTCTGGCCAATGCAGGAATATGCAGAACACTCGAAAGTGTTCTAACCCTTCCACCTTGTAACTTCAACTTCACTTTCCCGTGACCAATGGTTCTAGGCTTCCTATCATCCCATAAAAATACATCACCACCATCGTATTTATCATACTCGCGGAATCACTCTCTATGGGGAGTGAAATGAAAGGATGTACCTGAGTCAATCAACCATGTTTCATGATCTACATGTGTACTTGGAGAAGCCAAGTACACATCCACACCTTCATCTGAGGTGGTTTTTGCCTCTATAGAAGGAGCATCATCAGATCCCTTTCCTTTATCAAGAGTTTTAGATTTACAGTCCCTTTTGTAGTGCCATTCCTTTGTGCATTTCTAGCACACCACCTTTATAGGTTTTCCTGGAGATTTAGATCTCCCTCTAGATTTAGATTTCCCACTTAATGACTAATTTTTGTTTTTGTTCTGGGACCGTCCTCGTACAGACAAGGCATCACCATTCTGGCTCTCCATATTTTTCTGTCTCATCTCCTCTGTTAGTAAGGATGAGACTATTTCATAAAACTGCAAGGAAGTTGCATTGCTACCTATTGCAATAACCAGACTATCCCACGAATCTGGTAGAGAATACAACAAACTGATGCACTTATCTTCATCTGAAATTTTAATATCAACGGATGCTATCTGACTTACCACAATATTAAATGCGTTCAGATGCTCTGTCACCGAGTCTCCATCTTTCATCCTCAGGTTATATAGCTTTTTCCGCAAGAACAGTTTATTCACCAGAGACTAAGATTGGTACAAAGTCCCTAACTTGTCCAAAAAATCCTTCGCTGTAGCTTCCCCTGATACATTAAAAAATACTGAATCTGAGACACACAATCGTATTGTGCTCTTTGCCTTCTGATCTAGCTTCTTCCATTCTTAATCGAACACCCCTGTTGGTTTAGTACTCGGATCTACCGCAATGCACTAATCTTTATCCACCAACAGATCCTCCATCTTGAGTTTCCACAACTCGAAACTCTGACCATTAAATTTCTCGATCTTTATCTTTCCACTGCTCGCCATCTTCTTTCACCACCAGAATCGATCTCGCAGATCTCCCACTGAACAGGGTCTACCACAGACCCGAGAGAAACCTCTCAGCAATAAAGGCGTCCCCTTGAAGCCAAAATTGCTCCGATACCAAATGTAGGTTTTAACCCCGTACATAAATTAGTTGCATACAAATTATAAAACACAGAAAATAAACAATGCGAGAGCATAACACATAAAACACATAAAACACATATACACAGAGATTTTCCCCTGCATCCTAAAACCAGGACTACCAACTTGATTTTTCATTATGTTCATTTCAATGTTATAATACATATTTATACATGCCAAAGCATCTAATACCATGGACCGAAAAACCATCGTGTCCAATACCATGGACCGAAAACCATCGCGCCAAAAACATGTGCGAAAATCATGCATAAAAACATAGGTGGGTCCGCCTCAAACCTCCTGAGACCCAGCCCCCGCTACACAATTGGTGCAACGAAGGGGGGCTCCTCCGCCCCCCCTTTAACCCCCATGTTAACTACGTGGGCTAGTTGTGGAAAGAATATAACACAACCCAACACAAGATCTTCAAAACAAACAAAAGATGATTCCAAATTAATTAAAGAACAATATAACAAGACTACTTACACTAGTACAAAATGACTAATTAATTACTAAAAAACAGCTAAAATTTGCATATAAATGACTATTTTTCAGTCGATGACCAATAATAGCTAATTTACAGTATCTTATAACGCGACCAACTTTTAGTCATTTTTAGCTTAGTCGTTAATTGGTTGTCTCAATTTTATTGTCTTGTAGTATATTTAGTCATAAATTCAGTCATTTATTTAGTTATTAATTGCCAAATTAATGACCAAATATAGAATAAAATATATTACTATATGGTCACCCGAGAAAACCAATTAATGACTAAAGAAATATGACCAAAATGTTGGTAGTGTTATAAGATATTGTAAATTAACTACTGATAGTTATATATATGCAAATTTTAGTCATCGTTTGAAACCAATTAATGACTAGAGAAATATGACTAAATTTTGGTTGTGTTATAAGATACTGCAAATTAGCTACTAATAGTCATATATATGCAAAATTTAGTCGTCTTTTGGAATCACAAATTTATCATTTGCAGTAGTCATTTTTTTTGTAGTTTCATATTTATTATGTAAACAACTAATTTAGTAGTTTATATTCATTTCATTTATTTTCATTAATAATTTTTATAAATGACTAATTTAGTCATATATTCATTTTATTTGTGTTCATCATTAATTAATATCAACTATTAATTTAGTAGTTTTAAATTGATTTTATGTATTCATTATTAATCAACATAAATTAATTAGTATGATTTTGCAACTAAATTTAAAAAATGTCATACAATGTGCATGTTCATCTAATATGAAAACGCAGAGTTTCATATGTTAATTACAATACTAAACAATATCAATTGCATCTATAAATAATTTCAACCACATAAATTATTTGTATGAAATGTTAAAGTATTACAATATGAGTTTCTAACTTAATATTGTTTGAACTACAATTTACACATTAAATGATATTTCATCACTTCAAAACATTATCATTGTGTTGCCAAGACATTACAAGTAAATTCACCAACTCTGAAGACTTGACCATTAGTCTTTATGTGTGTGTCTTATGTGTGATTATATTGAATCTAAGAATATCTCTAGATCAGTTCTCTTCTCTTTCTCTTTTTGTACTTGTTGCTCCAGTGTTAATGCTCTTAGCCTCTTTCTTCAATCCCTGCTTCTTAGCATCAAGACTGAGTCCATTTTCTGAAAACAAAAGAAGATACAATGTAGAGTGTAAGACATTAAATACAATGAACAATAAAATATAAACTGAAGTCGACTATAAAGAGTTTATATGACATATACCTCAACATCAGTAATGTCAAATCTATTTTCCCCATACAAGTAAGAAACTCGAACAAGTTTTCTTCAATTTGGCGATAGTGGCCAGATGATTTGTATAAACAAGCAAATAAAATGTCACCATATAAAATAACACCTTATTAACTTAGTATTCAACTTTTAGGGAAATCTTAGGCACAATCATGGCAACCAAGTTACATGCTATAGGTAACTTGTGAAAACAAATAATCTAAGATGTGATGTTTAATCCTTGTCATTTTATTTGCAACAACATTTTATTTTCTAATACATGAACTTGGTTAAGTATATAAACAACATGTGCTCAAATAACAACATGAAAGTAAACTTTTATGATTCATGAAAATATTTTAACACAAAATAGTTATAAGGAGTCCAATCAATATCGTGTAATACTAATTTCATCTTCAAGCTTTGGTTGTTGTTTAAATTGGTATGATACAAAGTATTTTCAATTTCATAGTTAAAAGACAAAACAAAATCATAAGAAACGTTCAAAATACAATCAAACAATAAAGAGAGGATATCACAGAATGGACATTGCAATTATAAAAAATTTGTTTACCATACCACCGATGTCTTTTATGGCATTCTTAAAACATTTTCTTTCCCAAATAACCATGAGGGGAAAGAATCACAAGAGTAAAAACCATAGGAATACCTACTAGAAAAATTTCCAAAATCAATGGCTCAAGTGCCTAGAGGACCTTTAAAAGAAAACGAATCATATCCAATACATGCTCTGCATTGTCTGCCCATCATTTTTCCAATCACATTTCCTGTAACATGCCCACAACAGAGTCAAGTAACAATCAAACAAAGACGTTGACATTTTTTTTTTTATCTTTTCTATCTATAAAATTTGAATCTAATTTGTTTCGACAACATATTAATTCATATTTAAAGTCTTCTTGACATATGAGAAGGTATCAATCAAGCATGACATCAGAAAAATTGACCTCAATGAGGTCCTCAAACAATTTCTACAATATATATTTTGTGCTATTATATCTTGGGTATAGAAAATAACATATCTGTAAAAGAAAAATCCATATATTACTTATGTTCAAACTCTGTATATGGTGTATTCTTAGGCAACTTTTTAATACGTTCCTCCGCCTTTACCAAAGCGCACTGTAGCTTGGTTAAACTCGACATTCTTTCATTCAACTTCAATTTTTGCAAGATAAATGTCACACATTATTCTTTCCCATTTCTTAACATGCTTCATATGATAAATTAAAAGTCACATAAAACCAAGAGCAAACCCTTTTCTAACCAAAACAAACAAACAGACTAACAATGACTCTAATAAAACTTCATTCTAATATCAGCAGATGAAAAGAGAGTGGACCATTTTTGCTTCTTGACTTTGCCTGTTTTTTTTTATGAAAGTGGTCGAGCTTCAGGAACTAACAAATGTGAGGGAAGTTATAAATGTGAAAAAAATTATGTTGACCTTTGTAGACTTCTTCAAAATGATATGAATGATGCCATTTTTGGATGTGCTAAATCTCATAATAAGAAATGGCCACATTGTATGCAAAGGTTAAATATAAAAAATTGTGGACATGGCATGTATTCTAATAAATTGCATTGCAATGACTACCATGGGTCTCCATAGGTTACAACTCCTCAGTATGTTAGTCTTTATGATGAAAGAGAGATGGCAACGATAAATATGGGTGGTCCTAGTTTGTATGGTGGATATCTTCAAACCAAGGTCATCATCTTCATGAACCTAGGTTCTGACATGGTAAACCTGGATCTGGTCCTCACCCGGGATTTGTCAAGGAAATTTTCACAAGAGTCTCACAATTTATCCAGTAAATAGACAGTTAAATTGTATATTAGAACAAATTGAAGCGAACTGCTCAAAATCATCTTAGGTGGGTTGTGGTCAAGTGGTTAAATCAAAGCACTTTCAGTGCACAAAACTAGGTTCAAAGCCACTCGAAAACATGTTATTGAATAAATATGGCCAACGAAGTTATCTACCCCATCCAAAAGTGGGCAGAAGTCTTAACAACCTTGATGGCCCATGGTTGTGGTTTGTCTCAACAAGTGAGGAAAGACGCAAGTATTGGATGAATTTAATGTGGTCAACGGAGTTATCTACCCCATCCAAAAGTGGGTGGAAGTCTTAGCAACCTTGATGGCCCATGGTTATGGCATATCTCAATAGACGAGGAAAGATGCAACCTTGGATGAATTTAATGGAAGAGATACCCTTGGCCATGGCCTCTAAGAAAAGGTAGAGCCCAATTCATTAAGAAATTTCCATTTTCCAACTGCAAAAAAGAATATCACAAGATCTTGAATTGGATGGAAAAATACCTTTGCTATTGTAGCTGTCAAGTCATGCATAGAATGTGCAGCCTCATATGATTCAAAGAAAAATGCTTCTTCAGACATTTCTATGGCACTTGAATACACCTATGCAAAAGTACATTAACTCAACTTTAAATATCAAATGGAAATAAAGCAGAAATATCAACTATGGTGTTAATATCAGTCCCAACAAAAAAATATTATTGGCTACAAATGAATATGTTACACACACAATAGTGCTAGCTCCTTTTCTTGCAAAAACAAGACAACCAATTGGATCAGTTGAAGGTTGAGCACTGACGTCCATGGAATATTTGTGCAAGCCAACACACCCTCAAATTATTAATTCAGTCAAAATGGGAAGGTCTAAGCCCTCATCCAAATGTTCAAACAATATGAAATGAATGGCCTGAACAAAACCCCAGCCATATCAAATACTGAAGAGCTCAGTTAATAATCTTACCATTACCTAAAACCAAAAATGTTTCACAACTTTTCAACGAGATTGAAGCTCTAAACAACCATGTTTGGCAACACCCATTTTCAAGAGCATATTCCTTATAAAATTAACAACATCCGACTTCACAAAACTACATTGCTAATTATTCAAGGTGTTGAGCTACTTTGTGCCTCAAAATAAAACACATGAGCTGAAATAATTATTTTGAAAGGAAAAACTCAAAAATTCCAATCAAAATTTGGCACAGACCTTCACTTAAATTTGTACCAAATAGTGCATATCCATGACATATCCTTAAAGTCTACAAAACCAGAGATTACACCACCTTCACATGGTTGTGAAAGGCTTTGGTGTCCACCTCACTAGAAAGAGTAACAAAACTTGTAGGCCTATACTCATGCTGAAGGAGTGTAGTTGTCGTTCCATAATTATTGAGGCACCCGTTAATTGTTTTTGGTGGGTCCAAAGCATGTTGAGTGCCTATGGTGAACATTTTCTTGTTCCTTGAAAAGAAATGTGATATCTCTGGTCCAACAATAGTCTTTTTTAGAGGACTAACAATGTGCAAGTAAGATGCCTTCAAGGTATCACCCTTACCAGTTCTGCAAAGCATGAGTCACTTTCAGTATGACACAAAAAAAAATTCTATGCAATGCTCCATAAAAAAGTTTGCAATTGCCCCTAAATTTTACCAAAAAACCCACTAAAATTCACTATTTTAGTTTACAAGAATGGCAAGGACAAAGTCTTACAAGGTCAAAGAAGAAACAAAATCAAGCTTTCAAATACCCAAGCCTTCATCATATTTCAAGAAGTTTCTTGATGCAATGTAGAAAGCAACTTCACCCCCTACAGAAAGATTCTCGTTTCCAATTACTCTTGAGAAATGTGTTATTGGAGATGGTGTCAATACAATGCTTGTACTAACCCCTACATAATCATGCATATATTGAAGCTCAACTTGTCAAATTTACAATATATAATGTTAGCAAAGTTAAAGTGTAATCCATTTCACAAAAAAAATTACAGAAGTATTTTTATCACTATAAAACATGAAAAATGTTGCTAAGCATTGTGTTTATCACAACATACCAGCATGAAATTTTACCGTCTAGATAACCTTGTGACTATTGATGAGCAAAATTAGGGGGCATGCTGAAGCCTGACTAATAGGGATGTCTGAGTAAATGTCTACAATATTACAAAGAAAAGGCTCCAAATAGAAGCAATAACAAGATGTTTCGTTGCAATGGTTCTCACATATAAAACCAATTATTATTTTTCATGTCCTTCCAAATGGCTCATTTCAAACTGCAGAACTGGAAATTTGATCCCTTCTCAGGTGACACTGAGTGGAAGAGCAAAATACAGATGAAAACTACAACATATTGCAAATATATGCATTCAGGAAAATGATACAATTGACACAAATGTCTAATCACCTTAATTGTCATGTCTTTCTAAATGGTAAAAATGAATGCCACAATAACTGAAAGAATGTAGCAATGTCCTCATTAATAAAAAGTACCGTAGGTTGTTACTTTACAAAAAAACCCCTACATTAAGCATGAAAATTGTTCAAAGCTAAATATGATGTCAAAGATAGATTTAATTGTTCAAATCCAACAATTAATAAAGACGACATCTTGCACAACTAGGTATTCACTCTCAAGTTATCTATTCTTAGAGGTAGCCATGAATTCCCTAAGGAGGGGTGGCTCCCTTTCCTCCTTTGATCGAAGCACAAAAGATTTCAAATATCTTGTTGCAGCTTCTTTCTCAAAAGCAAAAGAACCATAACATCAGCCAAATGATGGTTTGTTAAGAAATGGAATAAGTGCTTAAACTCATTCCATCAATCTAAGGAGAAAAGCACTTCATTGCTACCTCTAAAATATGTGCTTCAAAATATAGATCCAATTATCAACTATAAACCCCAAAGTTAATTGACAGCATCACCCATTGTCACCTTGGTGATCATCCTTCTCAATAAGGCTAGCTCTCCAACATAAGGGAGGAATCCATGATAAGCCTACAAACTTGTCCTTCAAATGCTAAAAAAACATATTTGCAAAATGATATTGTTTTTGTCTTTTAAGATTTGAAATGGAAAACTAGGCAAGACATAATGTCTGGTCCCTCGGTTATAGACTCTAAGAAACAAACAAAACTTTAAAATTGATGAATAAGATGTGAGTCATGACAAAACAACCAAACAACAAGTGTTATCATTCAAGAATAAATCCAATAAATACGTAACAATGCTATCTCCTACATCTAGATGGAACATTTGAAGACAATGTGCTCCCCCAACTTGATCTCTTGTAAGTCACATAGCTGAAAATTCCCTTTGAGGTGTGTGATGTCGTGAGCTATCTCAAACCAAAGCTAGTGGGAACCCACTCTGAATGAACCAAGGGGAATCCTAAGTTTGTGCATCCAATCTCTATTAGTATAGATAGGCCTAACAATAGGAGTCACTTAGCTACATAAAGCACTCAAAATAATAAAATGACATATTCAAGCTAACGCCCTCACACCTAGTCAATTTTCCTATCACTTTTTGGTTGGATACCAAAATGGAAACTTTGTACCTGCATATGAGTTAGGTCCACTGTCTCTTGGTCCTATCATAGTTACAATGGAGATTTCCTCTTAGTTAACAAAAAAAAATATTTCTTCCTTTCTCACCAATGTCATTGAGGAGAAGTATCTATCAGGTGAGGAGATCTTGAAATTGGTGGAAGCAACTCTTTCGGAGAAATTTCCACCAAGTAAAGGGAAAAATCCATCAAAAACTGCAATAGATTATTTGAAGTCCAAGTACACAAATTTCATGTCAGGAAGGTTTCCTAATCCGCTAGAGGAAATTTCGTTCTAATAATGTGATGGAATATTGCTCTTAAAGATTATTGTTTGCACTCATATGTTTTTCTATGATCTATGACCTCTGCAAGACTAGCGAAATTCAGGATGCAAACAACCAATTGAAATAAATTTTGAATAGGGGTTTGTTTTTGAGTTGTACTACTTATGGGGCATTCATAGGAAAGATGGTGTTAGGCCCCTATACTACTAGTGTAACCCCTTATTGTTATTAGTAAAACCATCTTATTACATTGATGTACCCACGTAGTGCCCGTATTGTTACTATTGTGCCCCATAGAAGCCCACTATTGTTATTATTGTGCCCTTACATTATTATTGTTATGTTGGCTCTAATTATATTATGACCCCTTAGACTCCTATATATAGAAAGGAGGTCTTTTCATTTGTATCATCGAAGAATTATTCATTTGTGTAATGTAAAGGAGGTTTCCCCCTTGAATAGGCTAAATTCTAAGGCATTTCCAACTATCTTTTCTATTTTCTATGAGCTGGTTTTCATAACATTTGGTATCAGAGCTTTGAATTCTAGGTTTCGCTGCTCCAAACAGGTCATCGTGGAATTTGCGCTATAACTTTTTTTTGCAATGTTTCCAAAGCTAAAACAAAAACCCATTTGGGAAAAAATCGCCTCGGGTCCAAATTTCAGAGCGTTTCTCGCTATATTTGTGGAGATATGATCTGAGGAAGTTGGCCTTTTTGTAGACTCCTGAATTTCATTCTAAACAAGTGACTTGGGGAAAATCATCATAACTTTTGTTTTGAGCATTAGATTGAAATTTCGTAAGAAGTTATAGAAAGAGGACGGACTGTAGTTTCCTGCGTATGTTTTTCAGATACTAAGGTCAAAACAATTACACGTGGCACTTCTTACAATTTCGCTCTTCTGGAAAGGTTTATAATCAGGTCATCTTGGGAGATTATGCATAACTCCACCTTGAAGAATCTAAATTCGATCAGACTGGTGGCATTAGAAAGAGGACACAAAAGGCTACTAGGTCACAATTTCAGAATTGGAAGAATAGAAATGACAGAGTTATAGTCATTTCAATATCGAGCTCCTAAAATCAAGAAAAGGCGATATGAGGAAGTTTGATGGAAAGGATCCGGTAAATTGGATACTTTAGACGGAGAAATATTTTGATCTACATGGTGTACCATTGTTACAAAAATTATGTATTGCATCTTCATATTTTGAACCGGATCAATTTTTATGGTATAAAGAGCTTTTTTCTCATAAACAAATTGTTACGTGGTCAATTTTCACGGAGGAAATGATAACACATTATGAGGATACAAAGAGCAACACCACAACAATTGGAAAGAGTAAAAGGGCTTTGTTACATAGTGGAAAGTAAAATTATGGCAACAAGGAAGTCTACCTCTCACAAATATAAAGATAGAAGTGTTGTTTCTCCTAGCCTTCCACAACCTACAAGGGTTACACCACAACAATTGGAAGAAAAAAGAGAAAAAGGGCTTTGTTACAATTGTGATAGCAAATGCACTAAAGGTCATAAGTGTGCTGAGAAGAAATTATTTTACATAGAATATGAAGAGGAGGAAGAAAAGGATCAAGAACCATCAAAACAAGAGGATATACACCAGGACCCCACCCCAGAGAAAGAAGAAATGAATCATACCATATCTTGTAAAGCATTGGCAAGAATTACCACTCCTCAAACTCTCAAGATAGAAGGACATATCAAGAAGAAAATGGTGCAAGAAGTGAAAGATCACATCGAGCATCAACAACAAGTTCTCTAACTTTTAAACGATAACGCCACTTTGGTGCAAAATCGAATGAAACAACAAGTAGATCAACATTGTAGTGAAAAATGTTTTGATGTAGTTGATTGGGTATTTTTACTGCTACATCTCAAGCAAGCTCTTTATGAGAAGGAAATGTTGGCAATACTACATGCACTTAAGAAATGACGACCTTATCGAATGGGAAGACACTTCAAGGTAAAAATGGATCATGATAGTCTTAAATACTTTTTAGAACAACTATTATCTTTAGAAGATAGAAAAAATGTGTCACAAATATGTTGGGTTATGACTTTGACATCATCTATAGAAAATGGAAGCAATTTTTTTTTACAGATGCACTCCCAAGAAAAGATGAGGATGTGGAAGCATTGTTTTGTGCTATTTCTATTATCCAACCAGATTGGATAAACGAAGCAAGGGATGAATGGAAGAAGGATGAAGAAGTATGGCCACTTATTCAAAAGTTGCAAAAGATCCCAATTTAAACAATATTGCCAAAAATTGAAGAGGAAGGAAAAATCATATCGGAACCTGGAGCAGTGACAGAAACAAGAACCTGACAGCTATGAAATCGATTAATTTCAGAGTATCTCATCAAGTGGATGAGCTTACCCACTGAAGATTCCACATGGGAGGACAAGAACTTTATACAGAAGCATCAAGAACTACTCAAGCGTTGAGGAAAATACTTTTTGAAGGAGAGGGGCATGTGAGGCCCCTATTCTACTAGTGTAACCCCTTATTGTTATTAGTAAAAGCCCCTTATTATATTGATGTACCCATGTGGTGCCCATATTGTTATTATTGTGCCCCATAGAAGCCCACTATTGTTATTATTGTGCCCTTACATTATTATTGTTATATCGACTCTGATTATATTATGACCCCTTAGACTCCTATATATAGAAAGGAGTTCTTTTCATTTGTATCATCGAAGAATTGTTCATTTGTGTAATGTAAAGGAGGTTGCTCCCGCGAAGAGGCTGAATTATAAGGCGTTCAACTATATTTTCTATCTTTTTGTGAGCTGGTTTCATAACAGATGGAGGAAGGTGAAAGGTTGGTTGCTAAGGGAATGATAGTTAGCAATTATTGTCAAAAATGATTTCTACTATGTATCATACACCATCACTGCTATGAGTAATACTTACTTGATGCTTGATTTAATGCCAAGTACAAAATGATGGAAAATACTTGCCTCGGGACCTATCGCAATTAGTTTGGTGTTCTACGAATCATACAAAAAATTGTTGCAAAGTTTCAAGTTTTTAGTAATGTTAACAAAATAGAGGGTATGAAAAATGATCACAAAATATGATTGCATATAATATTTGTAGTTGCTTATGTTACAGAGCCTACCATCTTATGCTCTTATTATGAATTACATATTTCTACTAACATTGCATACTGCAAAAATTCAATGAAAACTACGCTACTACTACCATTAAAAAATGCTTGTTGAGAAAATTCATCTTGGAATCAATCCATTCACTAAGAGACAACAATAGAGTTTGTTGATAAAGTGTTTGGTGCAAAGAAATAGAAGCACAAATAGTATTGTGATTATTTCGGCACATTGCTTGCCCAATAGAGATAAAAACAAATAGAAATAAAAGTACAATTGTGATTAGGATCACACACGCAATCATTTACAAAAAAATTATATCTCTAGGTTAAAAAGCAATTTGGCACTCACTGTTACAAATGAATAAAATAGAGTAACACTGACAACATAAAGGTTTTATCTAGATGCATTCATAGAATATCCAATTCTTGAATATGAAGTAATATGATGTAAACATTTTGACTTGATTGGAATCCTTTTTGCAATTGTTTCTAGGTAGTAAGTATAGCAATTGATACATTCCATTACTTCTGGATTCCTTTGAAGTATATATTGACCTTTACTTGAAGTTGTCATTGTTGGAAACTCATGGTTAACCACGCAAGATTGTAGTCCACATAATGGGTTGGGTGTAGTTTGTATTAGTTAAGGGCATTGTTCAAAACCCTAAATCTAAATCCTACCCCCCTAGCATAAACAAAAAACATTATTCCTGTTCATTGTTAAGGGATATCGTAAATTTCAAGTTTTGTTAGGTTAGTTATTTTTTTATGTTTTTTTTTCAAGGTGAGGGGGGTGGGGGTCAATAGAGCTTATATTAAGAAAGTTGTGGCCATACGATACAATTTAAGTTTACTAAAAATATATAGTTATGGGAAAGCATAACTTGGAATCCCTAGTTAAGGATGAACCAGTCAAAATACTATAGAGCCCTACCTATATCTGATTCTTAGAATTCCATAGGTATATTGCTTAACATACTGGCATAATAAAAACATAACTCAACAAAACATACTAGGTTACTAAAAAAATGTAAAAATGTAATGCCCATTTTGGGCGTTAGTTACTTGGTCCACATGACATCCTAGGGCTTCATATTTCACAATTGTGGAGCTAGTATCAATGTAGATAGCCACATGATTGTCTTCAGTGGGGATTTCCAATAGCTTCGAGATATGACCACTTATGGTGTATCCATAGAATGAGGTGGGTTAGAGGAGGTAGAGTTTACAAAGGTGTTTCTTAAGTTGAGGGTGGGAGATCGCTTAACCTCTAGGTGGAGGTTGAAGTGAACCAATGTGCACCCAACCATCATTTATAGAGACTCCATAACTGAAGCCATTTTCAACTTGTTCCCTCTAAATGGTCATGGAGGCCCAAGGTTCAACCTCCCATTTCCTCAAATTAAAAATATGATTCGATGTTTGTGGCATGCATTATATAATTGGTCTTGGTGTATATGGATGTGGATGGCAATTTGGGGCAAGAATTATTGCTGAAATAGGTCCTATAAGTCATTTTTTTTATGGCACCATTGTCAATAATGCACCAGCCCAAGGGAATTTTAATTTGATGGCTATCACTAAATATTGCCTCACTATTTATGCACTAGTCATTGATCAAGTTTAGAATGACAATTATTAACCAATTGTTTGTTCTTGATTCATCTCTTCCTTCATTGTCACAATGAGTTCAACCTTTCACACCTTTATAGATTTAGACATTCTCCACTTGAATGTAAGAATTAAGAAAATGTTACATTTCAACAAAAAGCAGAGGCAGGCACCAAAAAATATTTCCCTAGAATGTTATTGGCATGGGTGTTGAGTCTCATTTTCTAGTATATTACCAGCAGTAAGTGAATTGTTTACTGCGTGGAGAAATAACCAGCATGGAGAAGAAGTAAAAGAGTTCCTATTTATGCAAATAAAATATGCAAATAGGATGCACAAGGAAGCATTGTATGCAACTACAAGACTTACAACCATCTCCGAGGCATTGGAAATACCGATATATCTGCATTACTCTGGATAATTTAATGTGTGAAGCTAAGGGTTTTGAGGTATTTACACTAGTTATTTTTCCATCCTTACAAGGGATGTTCCATTTGTCGGGCTTCAGGGTATAAGAAGCACCAGAATACGGAAGTCAATGCACCAGTGCAACTATCTATATATAATTACATCACTTATACCATACTCTTCTCAGGATTCCATCCAAAACTTTCCATAGTTGATTTTAGGCCTGGCTATTCTATGATTGGGTGTGTAAGCGGTTGTGAATACCACTTAAGGAAGTTCCATTTTACCTTACTCCAAAAATCTTGACCAAGGAACATCACTGGCTAAGGGGGGGAGGGATCATTTATAGAATGATTGTTGAATTGAAATAATGTCCAAGATTTGTTTCTGAGTTGACCTTATTGTTGTAGCTTTTATAATGATGTGCAATCTGTCCACGTGGATACACTTTGATGGAAATTGTTCACTTTGTACCTTCTTCTGGCATCTCTTTCACATCAGCAAGAGCAGATATAAAAATGGATCCTGTGGACCTTTACACATGGTACAAATTTCTAGTTTATGTTGGGATTCCTATTTTTTAATCCAGAATATGGAAAAATGAATTCTATGAGATATTAACCAAGCCAGCATATAGTAACAGGGAAAAACCCTTCTTTAGAAGGGTTGAACTTGTGACCCCTGTCAGGTCTATAATCATGATTTAGGGGTGCTTATAACCTACAAAAATGACTTACAAAGTTAAAGAAGTTACCTTCTTTGGATATTGGTGACAATATGCAGAGGTGTTAAGCAAACCTTATCATTACCTCGATATGATGATATCACAGAGATATTGTTTTCAGCCAACAGTTATATTAGAACACTGGTTCAGATCTGATTTCTATACCCAGATTTGAAAAGAACATTTTCATCAGGTTGCAAAGGCATAACTCATTTTTGAAAGTTTCTTATTTTTGAGGGTTGGTTGGTTAAAAATCCTGAAGGACCACATTAGAGGAGCACTCCATCTCATGCACATGGATCACTAATTTAATGCACCTCTTTTGGAGCCTGGAGGTGGCCACATTTTGAGAAATTTGTAGCTTGCACTTGAGATCCTTTTTATGGGGAGTTGGTTAACATGAAGAAGAATACCCAAGCTTTAAGGGATACAAGGCAACTGTCATATTCTCCAAGGTCAAAGAGTCAATAATAAGTAAAGTGCTCCATGCCTCAAGGATACAAGGGTAATTTAATATTAATATATGATTGGAGTTTTTTAAAGAATTCCCTCAATATAAGGATGACTGTAACCTTTTTCAGTTGTTAGCACAAATCTCAAGAAATTATGCCTTTGAAATGCCATAAAACATTTCAAATAATGTTTCACAATTTTGAAATGCCATCTAAAATGGCAAGTGGCATTTCAAGGCAAAATGGGCACGTCTTAATCTGGTTTAACTGTGTTTTGACAGAGAAATTGACCATAGGAACTTGCCCAAGTGCTTTAAATTGGCATTGACATAAATTTTGACACTAATTTCACATTGAATAAGCTTCTAGAAAACCCTTACACCCTGTCTTTGTTCTAAATACAATTTACCACTTATTATTTCCTCACACTTTCTTCTAGACTGTTTGAGCAAAGGTATCTCTTACACAAACAAGAAGCACTTCTGTTGTGTGTGAATCATTTTGATCTGGTTTTGTAGTCACAACCAGAAGATAGTTGTGAGCAACAACATTGTTCCACACTTCATTTCTTCACATTTTCTTCAACAAATTTTAGGTAAAAGTGTTTTCTATAGCTACAACAAGCATGTTATGTGCATTCTGGACAACATAGATATCGTTGGAGGCTAAATTTAGATTTTCTTACTCAATTATCCTTTCTTCTTGTGCTATTTTATATTTATAGATAGAAAGACAGAGATTGTTTCCCTCCCTTTTTCAAATTTTTTTTGTCTTTTACTTTTTTGATGGGGGATGAGGTAGAGATCATGTTTCCAACATGTACCCCTCTCCTAATACCATGAAACTTGCTTCCAAGGATTTTTTAGATGGAGACTCAAAGGCTTTCTAAGAGAGCCCTCAATCAATCTCCAAGGAATTTGTCACACTTCAAAAGATAATTCCAACTCAGAGCGACTTTTTAAGTTAAAATTGAGGCCCTTCAGGGTTGATTAGAATTGGGCTTCTAAGAGGTTCATTTAAGGATTTCACAACTAGGGATCTTTATTCTAAAATATTAACATAACAATAATTCTCAAATGTTGATGCATCACTAGGATAACAAGATTAACGCATCTAAAGCATTTCCACAATTTACATTGAACTGAAACTCAATCAAGAAAGCATCCAAAAAAATCAAGAAAGAAAAAGGCAACATATAATAAATAATGTAAACAACTAACTGGAAAATTACTAATAATACCTGTGACCCGATTCCCAAGGATTCTTAACACTACTTACAAAGGTCTGTTCTAAGAGAACTAAATTTGTGACCACTACAACTCATACCACCAGGTAACCACTATATCATCTCTGCCAGATATATGCAAAACAATATAAGATTACCTGCAATGCCCTTCCATAACGTTTTCTATGTTGTCAGCATATGTAGGAACAAACACATCGTTGGCCAAAGACACTATGTAATCCAGTGAAGCCATTTCAGATGAATGATTTTGGAATGGCTTTAAATCCATAGGACTAATAAGAGTCTCCTAATTCACCTGTAGATTTTTGTTGATCAACATGAGTGCATGACATAAGAAAATCCAACTTCAAAGGAAAATGAGTTGAAGTGAGTGAATTGGTCAACTTACAATATTTGGATAAGTTGAATAGAGGGCAGACATCCTTCTTTCTTCCCCATAGATTTCTTCAGCAACAATATATATATTAATATATATATATATATAATATATATATATGTAAAAATCAAAATCTTTTCAATACTAATGGAGTCTCCTCTGGTGTTATAGGACACAATCCATCCTTTTGTTGGGCCCCTATATATACTAGTGATTACCCCCATTACTATTGTAGTTGTAACCCTTATTAATATTGTTGTGCCCCTATTATCCCCATAATTGTTATTACTATGCCCATAGAATCCCTCTATTGTTATTTTTGTGGCTTTTTAATATTATTATTGTAGGTCGGCTGGGTTATATTGTGACTCCTAGACTCCTATATACACAAAGGAGGTTTTATCATTTGAATCATCCAGGAATTGCTCATTTATGTAATGTAAAAGGAGGTTTCCCCCTCGAAGAGGCTGAATTCTAAAGGCGTTGATCTATCTTTTCTATCTTTTCTTGAGCTGGTTTCATAACATTTGGTATCAGAGCTTTGGATTTTAGGGTTTCGCTGCTCCAAATAGGTAATCATGGCATTTTTGCTATAATTTTTTTCTTGCGACGTTTCAAAAGCTAAAAAAAAAACCCATTTGAGAAGAAATCGGGCTAAACCTCGGGTCCAAATTTCAGAGCTTTTCGCACTATATTTGCGGAGATATGATCTGGGGAAGTTGGTCTTTTTGCAGACTCCTGAATTACATTCCAAATAGGTGACTTGGGGAAAATCGTCAGAACTTTCTCTCTGAGCATCGAATTGAAATTTCGTAAGAAGGTACAGAAAGAGGACGGATTGTAGTTTATTATATCTATTTTTTAGAGCCAAAAGTCGCAACAATGACTTGTGGCACATCGTACAAATTCGCTCTACTGAACTAGTCTATAATCAGGTCACTGTGGGAGATTTTGCATAACTCTTCCTTGCAGAATCCAATTTGGATCAGACTGGTGGCATTGGAAAGAGGACACAAAAGGATACTGCAGGTTGCAATTTTAGAATTGGATGATCTGAAAGTATAGAGATACATCAGAGGCAATATCGAGCTCCTACAAAGTGAAAAAATGTGTGTAGATTCTTTTAAATTTTTGCTTAAGCTTGGTTTGAAAATTTATTTTGAAGAATTCAAAAGGCATAGTAGAGCATTATTATTGGTAACTGATGCCTCGAGGAAAGAAAATCCAAACACCTAGTAAGCAACCTGAAAGCAGTAGCATGACTCATGAAGAAGAGGAAGAAATGCTACATGATATATCAAAATTAGAAGACCAAGTGCAACAAATGTCAATCTCACAAAAGCTAAGATAAATGGCATGGAATCTAAGATAAAGGGCGTGGAAGCTAAGATGAATGGCATGGAAGCTAAGATGGACGATTGGAAGACAGATTTGAAGACAGACATGGAAAAATTGAAGATAAATATGAATAAGTTGCTACAAGAAATGGTCACTAATGGTGAAAGGGTAGTAAAGGAAACTCATGATGAGAACAAAAGAAATGTTAATCATGATTCCATAGACCCTAATTTTGGATCGAAGACCCACCATATTCCAAAAATTGATATGAGGAAGTTTGATGGCAAGGATCCCAAAACATGGATATTAC
>APFE031550386.1:2443-48348 GCA_000404065.3 Pinus taeda
ATGAGAGAAGCTTATGTAAATTTTCATTCTTTTATTAATAAATTTCTTGTAGTAGCCACGTTGGCACAGGCCGTGGACTGTTTCCCTCTCTGAGGGTTTTAACCACGTCAAAATACTGGTGTATTGATCTGTGATCTGTCTGTGAGCAGTGTCCTTTTGGTGTTCTGTCTAAGGAACTTACCTTGTAAATTCCTACAAAATCTAGGTCAATTTGGGTAGGAACCCTTGATATGAAGGTCCCCAAGGTTGTTTTGAAGGATTTTGATTACAATAATTCCAAGGATATCTACAGTATTATGTTCCAGTATCCTGGAACCAAAGGGGGGCTCTAGGATTACTTTGATTTTGTCACAAATGCACATTCCAATGGTGTTAAGATTTCCGTGGCCACATCCATTGGCTTTGATGATATCAAAGTATCTAGGGGAGTTTAGGGCATACATGACTATTGGATCTCCTCATTGGTTTGGGGTTCCAATGGAGTTTGGAGGGCCTCGTGTTGCTTTTATGGACATTTTTCAAATCATGACTAGGAGGATTTTAGGAGTGTGGATCCAAATGATAAGCCATATCTTCAGATCTAACATGTGAGACCACATCCTGAATTCCTTCTTACCACGTTCTTGGAAAGATTTGTGTTGACTTAGTCATAGCTATTAGTGGATAGGTTGATGAGTTGAACTATTTAGAGTGCCAAGAGCTATTCACGATGAGGTTCAAGTATTGCACTATTTAGAGTGAAACATGGTCAACAACATTTTGATGGGGGGAGAAGAAAATGGATGGATCCTATTGTTTGGGATGAACCCCATAGAGATGCATGTTCAGTGTAAAAATAGTATGTGCTCAATGTTAGAAAAAAATGTGGGAACAAAACCGTTACGACTATATTAAAGTATTGGAAAAATCATGAGAATTATTTTAAGGAGTATTGAGACAACAATGAAGTAAATTAATGACCTTAAGATTTCCTTCAAGCTGACTAGCTATAGAAGCACCCGTCTGAGGATAAAAATATTTCCAGTGTTTCTTTATTAAGTAAAATAATTATTCATCTTTTAACCAGGAGGAATTCATTTTGAAGGTGTTGGTAAGCTTATATTTATGCCTTTTGATTTCCAATAGAATCAACGAGTGATCAAAATCCTCCCATTTCCAACCCTTTGTCCAATTAGATTAAAATGATTTACAAGATACGTAGAAATCAATAAATGATCTAGTATTTTTGCAATAAGCTCTTCTTGAACTCGACGAGTAGGTTTAATATCGATTAGTTTAGAATTTACAACCTTGTGGGTGAAGTATTCAACTAGTGAATCTGGTTTGGACCTCAGGCCTCATAGCTATGAAGCCTCAACCGAAAAATTTAGTGTTGGATGTGGAGCTCGATTATCTTCTATATTCAAAGGTATTGCCACATTGGGCCCCAGTTTGAAATGGGGCAGCAACGCCGCCCGTAAAATATTCGCTACAAGGGGGGTCTAGCTGGGGTGGCTGCGACCTTTTGGGAGCCCCCCCCTGGTGGGAGGATTGGGGGCAGTGCCCCTGAAGCTAAGAATAGATATAAAATTTCCTTGTAAAATGTTGTAATTTCGTAGTCAATTTGGGCCATTCATTAGGTGGAGATCTGACGGTAGAAGCTATTTTAAATTTAGGGTTTTTTGCCCTAGAAGGCAACCCCTCGCTATATATGAGGTAATTATATTACTTCTATGTAGATTGGTATTCTGAGTGAGGAAGAGAGAGGATATTGAGAGCGAAGAGGGAGTTACAACAAATCTGTTGTAGGTTGTATCTCTTTAGTTTGCTGGATAATATAAAAAGAAGGACTGGTTGTTGCTTCATGGATGTAGCCCAAACTAGGTGAACCACGTATATTTGTGTCTCTCTTGTTTTATGCGTTTTCTTTGTTTATATTTCTACAATATTTTATGTGTTCCATTGCTCTGTAATATATAATTTTCTAACATTTAGTTCCCCACCAATTATCACTGAATTCAAGTTCAAAATAGATTTTGCAGAATTATTTTCCCAAAATTCAATCATGTTTATATAGGGCACATACAAATCAATGAGGATCAAGGAAGTTCAAATATCTTCAAAGAAAAAATATACGCCTTGTCCCAAATCAATACTCTAGAAATATGGAGGATGAAACTCTGGGGTCTAAATTGGAGCTTCCAAGTTTTTATGGACCAAGGTTTCTCCACATGGTTTGATCATTTTCATGTGTAATGGGTTTTGTTTGCTTCTGACTCTTTTATGAGCCTTGAGGGTTAATTTTACTTGTTTTTTTTTTTTGGAGCCATTTTTAATCTACCTTATTGGGGGTTGGGTTTGTTACGTATGGTTTGCGTCTAGTTTTTCTTGGTTATTTTATGGGTGGCTCTTGTTTGTATCAGGGAGTTCTTGGTGTGACTTTATGATCCTTTTCGGTATGCTTCTATGTAAGTATCATTTTTTTTTGTCATGGTGTTGTCGGGTTCTTATTTGCAATCTATAGAATATCCGAGGGAGGTTGATTTTTTGGTGAGCCCCATGTGGGGGTCCATTCTTTTTGTAAACGATGTTGGGGGCTCTGCTAGTTCATCTCCGCCTTTACCCGGGGTTTTGGTTTTGGGCCCAAGCATAGACCTCAGGTTAATTTGGTGCCCATATTTTCCAGTTTGGGTTGGGGGATATGTGGTATCCTCGTGTCCTCCTTGTGGTTCTCTAGTGTCATGTGCCAGTCTCTCTTTCCACAGTCTCAGGTGGCCTTTCATAGGATTTCTACAGCAAGGGTTTTTTGGATCTATTTCCTTTCTTGGAATGACTCTTTGAAGATACTTTTACTCTTCTTGGGTATAAAAGGGGATCCTCTACTTTCTTTTTGCATCAAGAGTCTAGAGTTGGGGGTCTATAGGGGGAATCTACTCCATTTTTTGCTCAGGCTGGTGATTCATCTAGTGCCTTACAATTTATACATGTAACATCATCCTCCCACACTTACTAAAACTTACTAGTCCACTCTGGTAAATATGTGACGAAGAGTTACTGTGATATGATTCAACACCCCAAGTATAGTTGAGGAAGTGGAATCTACGAAACGACACATTACAAACCTCCCTTAGGTGCTACAAGACCCCCTGGAGCTAATTTACTACTCCTCGTGCCAAATCCTGAGTTAACCTAACCATTCAATGAATTAAATCCCCAGTCGCTCACATGACAAGGCCTCCATGAAACTAGAACCCTCCAATCGCCCCCATAATTCCTGCAAGGTGGAGACTGCAATCGTTTTAAGTTAGTTATGTGTGAGAGACTGCAAGATTTAAGCCACTTTTTCTGGCCTAGTCTGCCTACCACTATCTTGAACTTGATGAGACCTTCCAAGACAATAAATGGCACCAAGAAAAAGCCTCTAACACAAAACTTAATTTAGTACTTGAACTAACCAAGCCTAACCATGATAGACATTTCTTCGAACACATCATGAACATGTAATCTACAGGTCATAAATACACAAATGAGCATAGGGGTCTCATACTTATCTGAGGATCATCAATGAGGACCAATATCTCCTTCAAATAGCTACAATTTTATCTATTAGGTCATTCATTCATTGAAATTTCATGTACTAACCAAAACATGATGAGAGCCATAACTCAATTTTGTCATAAACCATGCTCAAAACCAACATATAACCAACAGAATGACAATGATAAAAAAACCATCAAGATCACATAATAACAAGTACATTTACCCATCAATTACAAGAGGAAAGGAGCTCTTACGGACATATGCAAAATGCAATTAGGTCTAAGACTTCCACGTACCACCTAACCATAGATTGGGCCACACCAAATCTTTCTCTCTGCAAATCACCCTCATGCCATATTCCAAGCATGAATGTGGGATCTCATGAAACAAATCCAACAAAACGGAACCAAGGCTTCCATAGGCCAAACCACCTCAACCCTCAACTAGTGATTCCACCTCATGGTCGCATATCACTAACCATCACCATATCGGTCTCTACCTAAGTTTCCCAGGGCTCTAAAGTGTTCGTTCCAACCACGTATTCCATGACTAGTAACTCAAACCACAACTGTTGTCAAGCTCCATAGTGTTTTTCCAACGAAGGCTCCAGGACTAGTAACTCAACCCACCAAAGGCTCTAGAGCATTTGTCCAACCAAGGCTCTGTAACTAATAACTTATCCCAAGATTTTATATGGCTCTAGAGCACTTGTCCAACCAAGGCTCCAGGAACTAATAACTCAACCCACAACCCAAGTAACATGAGAACCAACCAGAAAAGCAAAAGGGAAATACACCCATACCAATCTAGGAAATCCTCCATGTCAATGACAGATCATAACCAATAAACCACATGCATGTGCCATGCATTCCAAAACTAGTAAGGAAATCATACATGAAATTTGGTACCTACAAGCAAACCCACTGTAGTTGTTGATCCCAATTTCCTCTTGTGCTTTCCTGCTTTTCTTTTGCCTTCTTACTCTAAATCCCAAGTATGTCACACTCTTCCAAGAGTTCTGCAAGAAAAACACTAAGTGTCCAAGAGTATGAGAGAGAGAAAATAGAGAGATCCAAAACTAAACTGACAAAAATCTTACATTGAGAAAAGCTAGCAACTGATCCTCATAAGCCTTTTTATTAATGAGGCCTATATTTTCTTCATTTTCAATTATTTTCCTTCATTTTCCTTCTCACATGAAACTTGTGACCTTTCACCCTCCTTTTATCCTAATTTCCATCATTTTCATAAATAAAATTCCAATTAGTTCTTCTTTGCCTTTCCAAAGCCTTTTCCATTACCTTTGCCAATTTCCTTAGCCATAATAAACCAAAATAATACCCACTAGGATGTTTTTCCCAACATTCAGCTTGGAATACGAGTCCCATGAGCTTGGTATTATATTTTTTACATGGAATTTTAACCATGGCTATTATAGAACCCTCCCCCTTGGGGGAACACCGCCCTTAGTGTTCAATGACATCTACAACTAGCAAGACTGCTAAAAACCAAAACATACTACCCACAAAGCTTTATTAGTTAACTCGTTGAAGTATTTACAATGTTCACTGATGAAAACATAAAAAACATACCGTTTACTAGAGCTTTATAACACAACCTGTTACAGTATTTACAATAACAATCAAATATATACTCATGCACATTTTCTTCAAACAACAAATAATCGTACAATTTATGGAGCTTTTTAAATACAACTCAATACAATATTTACAATGATATACACATATGCACATTTTTTCAACTAAAAAATAAAAGGATACACTGCCTACATCCATAGCAATGGAATCTAGAGGCCCACAGATCCACCCTCAAAGTAATACCGGAATTCACCTACTTCCCAAGAAGTCCATAATCCATTGCTAAAGTCAAAGCTACATCCAATGTCCATTGCTACAATCTTGCGCCACTTGTCCTCTTAGTGAATAATTACCAGTTCATTGTTCTAGGGCACACTCCCAATGTGCACCTAATTCCATATGGAAATGCTAATTACCAAAATAAATCCATCCCTGAACTTTCCTTCTCTACTAAACAGTCTCTCGGGAAATCCGATCACCCCCTTCCTTGAAACCACACACCTTCTAGGTTCAGCAGGCATCCCCTTCTCTACTACATAATCCCTTGGGAGAACCATTCCTTGGCAAGGCTTCTTCACATTGGAAGATCCAAAAACCAAGGTATATCCCTACCTGAAAACCATCATATCAAGCATGGCATGCTCATGGAAATAAATGGACACTATTGGGTACCAGTGTCCCATAATGGACCTTCTCTTGAAGTCCTTTACTAGCATACTGTTTCCTGCTCCAATTCCTTTTATTGTTAGTGTTAATCCTTGCAGTCAGTTCCAACCACCCAACTGAGCATTTTCATGCTTTCTTGTACCAAGAAAAAATTTCCATGAGACTCAAAAAGAATTCAAATAAATTCACGTCATACCTCATTCATGGCCCATCAATAAGGTACACATGCAATTATGTTCACTTCATGTCACAACAAGTCAAACCAACTCTTGACCAAATCATTGTGTATAAACATATCACATCCAGTTAGCTCAAAAGATAACCATCATAGATCAAAATCACGAATCACATACGATCATCATAAACCAAAATCATATGTCACTTGTAACCATCATAAATCAGAATCATATATCACATGCATAATAATATTAAAATGAAATATTGATACTTATGCTTTAATTGATCCTTAGCTTTTACCTTTATTCTTTTCCTTTCTATACACACATCAAATCAGTTGCCACACCTAACAAACACTTAGTTCCTTCTCTTCAACCACATATAAATACACATAGTGTGCATCACACACATACTACCACACATGACATACAACACCATATAATACATGCACCTACACTTGACATACAACACATACACCTAAACTCGGCATACAACACAACACATACACCTGCATCTAGTTTATGACACAACACATACACCAACACCTACACCCGACGTACAACACAACACATATACATACACCTAGTACAACACAATGACTACACATGTCATGATACCATGACTACAACATGCACATATAAAGTACCACATGTACACAATATAACATATACACAGTACCACCTGCATAATCTGTACACAAAATCGCCTACACAATGTGTACACAACACCACCTTCGGAATGTGTACACAACACCACATGTACACAACACCACATGCATACCATGTACATAAAACAACCTACATGCAGCGCCCCATGTACAACATGTACACGACACTACATGCACACAACACCATTTTTACACAACACAACATATACAACCTGTGCATAAGACCATATGTACATCGCATTGCATAAACAAAATGTACGCAATACCATATATATACAAAACTGCATGCACACAACATCACAGACACAACATGTAAAACATACACTGATCCTAATTGGATCATTATATTATTTTTCATCCATCTCGATGCATTTAGAGTGGAAAACGTGGAGGAATCAGCTCAAACACCATTTTTACTAGCGGGACTAGTTTGGAAAAACAAGGTCTCAAACCTATTGGGAGAATTTTGAGGCATCAAACAACGTTTTTGGGGGGTAGAAAATTACCACTAACCATGGCACCTTTTCATGCTATTATACACAGAGGGATTTCCAATGGCATAAGAATCACATCAATTGGGGTCTACATGAAAAAGTTATGCCACTTAGAAGTTGACCTTCCTATTTTCACACCTATTGATCTAAAATGCGATCTTAAAAAAATACTAAGGTATTACAGACTTATGTGCAGGAAAAGCCTATATTACTTAGTGCAATGGATCGATAAGATTGTGAACAATATAGACAATCAACAGTTAAAAGACACAATAAAACACATATCAACACAACCAAATGATAAAGGAGTTCACCAGACTTCTTGGCTACATCTCCTAGTCCAAGATTTCAGTGTGAGCTCTATACTATTTCTTCAAAATAGAGGTTACAATTGTGAGCTCAAACACAGAGCCTCAACACAACAATTAGTGGCAATTACACAGAGTTACACGACCACCAGACCCCCTGGATGGTTCTCCAAACCTTTCTGGTTCTGCTCTGCTTTGCTTTCTCCACCTCTATACTGTCAACTCCCTCTGGCTCTTTGGCTCTCGGGCTTTGTCAACCTCTCTGTTCCCTTGTGTGTTTAAATTTTCTACGTTCATCGTGTTTTATAACATGTTTTTGTTACAAAAATGCTTAAAGCGTGGAAATTAAGTTGTTTATATTAGAAACAGTTTGAACGAAAGGATCGGTAGGCGTGGGTGGTCTCGACCATCTAGCCTTTCTCTGGCACTAATCCCAAAATAGATGAATCAAACGGCTGTCATGCCTCATCTGCCAATAGTCACTTTGAACAATGATCTACCTTCAATCAGACAGTTCACATCTAACCTGATCATCCAACTAGCTCGTACTTTTTCCACCATTGATCTACGCTTCGCTAATCCAATGGCTGATGGCCATTTCGGGCAGCCCACTTGCACGGGGAAATCCCACCTGAAATGAGTATTTTTCTCTCTCCTACGCTATGCTACATGTCGACCAGTGTATGGATTCGGGCGGAGCTCCTCCAAAACTGCTTACCGCCTGAAGACCATTCGAAATACTATTGAAAAACCCAACGAAAATGCTTTAAGTTGGATCTCAAATGATTTACACCCGAATCTATAACTCCTTTCAGGTCTGGCATATCACATAGTCTTTGGGCTTGCAGTTAATTCCTCCCTTTGGAAATATTGTGATGCGATAATGTGATCTCCACCATTGGATTTACGCGCTCGATTTGACGACTCACGTTATTTCGCTGGATCACTGATTGCACTTACCAATAGGCCACCTTCAATATGCTCAGTTGGATACCTCCGATGCAATATCACCGATTCAATGTTCGACCATTGATCTGGCAGATCGAATGGCTCTGATTTAGTGATACATCATTTTCCACTTCACTTGGGTTTCCGCCATTCCTTGATGTTTTTCTCTACGATCTCTATTTTCCTCCATTCTTTCAGCGTTTTTTCTTCAACACTTTGTTTCCAATTTTGGAAGACTTAGAGGTTCAAGATCCATTTTGGATGATGCCTCCCCATTGAAAAGATTTTGGACCACCAAAAGTTAGTTTTAGGCATCGATTATGTGAGGATACTATTCCTTCACTTGTCCAATTTCTATCCATCGTGCCTTGCTTGGATTTGAACCCTTGAGTCCTACTCTCAGGTACTCAACATCCCCTCGATGCCTAGTTCTCACCTTCCTATCCAGAACTGTGTTCTCCTGCAACTCATTAAGATACTTAGGCAACAGATCCTCAATAGAAGGCAACTGACCTTGCTCTTCAAGATCTTCAATCATTGAAGGTTCATACAATCTTAAGTTTTCAACATTAACGACTGAATATATCTACATATAAGATGGTAAATCAAGGCAAAAAGCATTTTCACCAATTTTTTCAAGTATATTGAAAGGTCCATACCTTATTGGTTTAAGCTTCTTACCTTCACCCTGCATTTTGTCTTTGCTAATATATAGCCAGACTTGATCGCCAACTTGGAAACTATGCTCTACTCAATGCTTGTCATGTATTTCCTTGTACTTGGCTTGACTTCTTTCTAGTTGTTCCTGTACTGCCTGGCGAATTTCTTGGATTTGTTCAATGAACTTAGTTGCTTTGTCAACATCATTGTGTCCATCAACTGCTATGTTTTTACCAAATACAAAATCCAATGGAGACTTTGGTATAAAACCAAAACAAGTCTCAAAAGGAGATCTCTGAGTAGAAGAGTGTTTGGCACGGTGGTAAGCATGTTGCACATAAGACAAATGCTCATCCCAAAGCTTGGGATGCTTGTTGTAATAGCCTCTGAGCAACTGGATCATTGTCCTATTGACCAATTCTATCTGACCATCTGTCTGTGGATGAAATGTTGTGCTTTTCTTCAATCTGGTGTCCATTAACTCCCATAGACTTGACAAAAAATTCCCAACAAATCGAAAATCTCAATCATATACAATTGAAGTGGGTAACCAAAAATGAACCCATACATTCTGTAAGAACAACTTTGTTGTTTGTTCAGCTGTAACCTGCTTATTACATGGTATCATAATACACATTTTACTGAACCTATCCACAACTACATACAAATAATCATGACCTTTCCTAGACTTTGGCAATCCCCCAACAAAATCCATGGAAACACTTTCCCAAGGACGAGAAGGAATTGGGAGTGGAGTGTACAAGCGTAATTTTCTATTACTAGGCTTGCTTGTAGCACACATAGTACACCCTCTGATATATCTAGAAATTGTCTCATGCATCCTTGGCCAATAAAAGAACCTTTTCAACGGTGCAACTATTTTACTTACACCAAAATGACTTGATATGAGAGAAGTATGTGCTTCTCGAATTATGTTAACTCTTTCAGTTTGTGGAATATATAGCTTTCCCAAATGATATAAGAGTTGGTCCTTTAGATAATAATCTAATTCTTCTACCTATTTTCCATGACTTAAAGTTGCATATACATCTTTAAAATCTACATCTTGAGCATATTGTTCAATGTAACTTTCATGAATTACTAATTTATGCTTAAGTATAGTAGATGCATTTATGATTGGTCTTGATAACAAATATGCAACCTTATTGTGTATGCCTTTATTATATCTGATGACAAGATGAAATTACTGTAGAAAACCCATCCACCTATAATGTCTTGATTGCTACCATTTAGTTTGTGAGTGCAAATATTGATGTGGTTGATGAACTGTATGTATGATTGTTTCTTTAACCATTATGTAATGTTTCCAATTTTTTGACACTTAGTACTAATGCATACAATTATTTATCATATGTAGGATAATTAATTATTGCAGAAGTAAATGTCTCAAAATGATAGCATATGGGTTTCTTTTGTTGCATCAACACTGCTCCCATGGCATAGTGACTGGTATTTGTCTCAATCTCAAATGGATGTTGAAGATCTGGCAGTTCTAGTACTAGTGTTGAACTAATTCTCTCTTTCAAGGTGTCGAAGGATTTCTTTTGTTTTCCTCCCCACTAAAACACCCATTTTGAATTTGTTAAATCATGTAAAGGAGCTGCAATCAATGAAAAGATAGCAATAAAATTTCTCCAGTATTGTGCTACCCCTAGGAAACTCCTAACTTCTGAAGCAGATTTCGGTTTAGGCCAATTCACAATGACTTCAACCATAGATGGATCTATCTTCAATTCACCACCCCCTACAATATAATCCAAATAATTTAAAGATGTTCTGCCAAATTCACATTTCCACAGTTTTACATAGATATTTTCTCTTTCTAAAGCATCTAAAGTCTTCTTCACATGTTTTACATGTTCATCCCATGTCTTACTAAAAACAAGAATGTCATCTAAATAAACTATTAAAAAATCATCAATAAATGGTCTAAATACATCATTCATAACTCGCATAAATGTAGCAGGAGAATTAGTTAAGCCAAAAGGCATAACCAACCATTCATAAAGTCCTTGCTTTGTCTTGAAAGCAATCTTTCAGGCATCCTGTTCTGTGGCTCTGATTTGATGATAGCCACTTCTTAAATCTAACTTAGAAAAGTAAACTTCTTCTTTCAATTGATCTAATAAATCATCTATTCGAGGAAGAGGATAAAGATTCTTTATCGTTATTTTATTTAGTGCTCTAAAACCAATACACATTCTCCATGAACCATCTTTCTTTCTCACTAGCACGATTGGCGATCCACATGGCGATGTGCTTGGTCGTATAAACCCCTTGTCAAGCAACTCCTGTACCTTATTATTTATCTCTGCATTCTCTAAAGATGATAACCTGTACATTCCAATGTTAGGTAGTGGAGCATCTTGCTGTAAATGAATATCATGTACTATTTCCCACTTGGGTGGTAGACCTTTACGTTATTGAAATAACATATCATACTCTGAAAAAACTTTAACTAAATTAGCTTTCTGTCTAGGATCACAGCCTTCAAATGCATTGAATTTTTCAGGGTCCTTTGCCTTTACAACCATTAGTAAAAATTGCTTACTTGAATTCACAATTCTTTTCATCTGCCCTGAGGTTATGAGAGAGTAGTTATCTTTGAGTTTATGAGCCCTTACAGTGTATTCTATTCCATCTTTAGTGAGTTGATACTTATTCTCAACGCTATAGAAAATAGCTTTTCTATCATACAAGTATGGACTTCCTAAAACAATACCACATATATTGAATGGAACTATATCTAACTCAACCTCACCTACAAATGTTGATCCAATAGCAAACCTAAGTTTACATTGTCTCATTACTTGTAGATTTGTTTTAACACACACCCAACCTAATGGATATGGCTTCTTATGAGGCTTTGTTTCTAATCGCAACTTCTTTTCAATTGTTTCAGAAATCAAGTTTACTTGTGATCCACTATAAAATAAAGTATCAATCTTATTATGCTTGGAAATTACTATAATATGAAATAGCTCATTTATTTTCCTCTCATTACTTTCATTATCAATATATTGTGAAGAATTACTTGTGGATGCTTCAGAATATTTACCTTTAATACCCGTGGTTGTAATTGTTGTTTCAAAACCTGAGTCTGACTCCAAGTCCTTCTGAATAGCAGCAACATTCTTTCTCTACTTATCCCCTAATTTCTTAGGCTTCAGTTCTGGATGCAAAGACCAGTAGTGTGCCTCATCATGTCCTTCTTTCTTACAATGAGTGCATGAAGGTTTATCGTTCTTTACAGTGTTTTCTTTCGTCTCCTTCCATTTCAGTTTCTTCTTTTCCTTGTTCTTGTTTGCATAATATTTAGATGATTTCCCAACCTCTCGGTTTACATTATTACCTCTAGCCTTTAGATGTGTTGTTTGAATTCACACATCATCTAAGCTCATGGTATTAAACATAAGCATAGTATGCTTTAAATAACTACGAAGACCACCTATATACTTCAATAAAGTCTCAGGTGAGTCCAATGAAATACCTAGAGTTAAAGCTCTTTTCCTAAATTCTTGAGTATAACTCTGTACACTCTATCCCTTCAATTGTCGAAGAGTTTGCCAACTCATCATTGCTTGTTGCATGTAAGTCAAAGGATAAAATTGATTTTTGATAGCAGAAACAAATCCATTCCAGGTAGAAATGATTTTACCATGTTTTTGAAGATCAACTTGTGTCTTTCCTTCCCACCATACCAGTGCAATTCCTCCTAGTCAAAGGCTAGCCAGCTAGATCTTCTTCCATTTTGATTCAACATTTTGCACCCTTCAATGTACATCAATTTGACTTGTCAAATTATCTAGCTTCTCTGCATTAAGTTCTCCATCATAAATTGGCAAATCAAACTTTACATCTAATTTGATTGGAGAATTTTTCTTCTTATTTTTAGAAGAGCTAGTTTTATGCAAAAAGGATGACTCAGAGGATGATGATGATGATGGAGGAGATGGTGGAGGAGGAATTCCTCCTTTTCCTTTGTCTTCTGGAGGTGAAAATAGAAAAGGTTCCTCTTCTTTGTCTGGTGTAGGTGTTGAAGTGTCTTCACCTCGACCCTTTTTGAACTCTAGATACATCTCTTCCACCATAGCTCTTATGGTCATAAAACTGTCTAGAAACTGAGATTCTGATCCCAATGCAGTTTCTTCTACCATTCTCCTTTGAGAATAGACTCTTCCAATCTCTGGATTAGCCTCAACAAGTTCTCCTTCTCCTCTTTGGAACTTTAATCTAGTTAGCAACCAAATTCCTACACAAGCTTTTCTAACCTTAACAAAAACCTTAAGCTCTAAAACCACTTGATCTAAAATGCAATCTTAAATAAATACTAAGGTATTATAGACTTATGTGCAGGAAATGCCTATATTAATTAGTGCAATGGATCGATAAGATTGTGAATAATATAGACAATCGATAGTTAAAAGATATAATAAAACACATATCAACACAGCCAAATGATAAAGGAGTTCACTAGACTTCTTGACTACATCTCCTGGTCCAAGTTTTCAGTGTGACCTCTATATTATGTATTCAAAACAGAGATTACAATTGTGAGCTCAAACACTAAGTCTCAACACAATAGTCAGTGGCAATTACACAGAGTTACATGACCACCAGACCCCTTGGATGGTTCTCCAAACCCTTCTGGTTCTTCTCTGCTTTGCTTTCTCCACCTTTGTATTGTCAACTCCCTCTAACTCTCGGGATCTTGGCCTTTGTCAACCTCTTTGTTCCCTTGTGTGTTTAACTTTTCTACATTCATCATGTTTTATAACATGATTTTGTTACAAAAATTCTTAATGTGTAGAAACTAATTTGTTTATATTAGAAACAGTTTGAATGAAAATACCAGTGTGCACAGGTGGTCCTGACCGTCCAGCCTTTCTCCTACGCTAATCCTGAAACAGATGAGTCAGATGGTTGTCATGCCTTGTCTGCCAAAAACCCCTTTGACTATTAATCTACCTTCAATCCAATGGTTCGCATCTAACCGGATCATCCAACTAGCTCATACTTTTTCCACTGTTGATCTACGCTTCGCTAATCCAACAACTGATAGCCATTTCAGGTGGCCCACTTGCATGGGGAAAACCCACCCAAAATGAGTGGTTTTCTCTCTCCTGCGCTATGCTACATGTCACCCAATGTATGGATTCTGGCAGAGCTCCTACAAAACTGCTTACCTCCTGAAGCTCGTCCAAAATACTATTGAAAAACCTGACGAAAAATCTTTAAGTCAGAACTCAAAGGATTTACACCTGAATCTATAACTTGTTTCGGGTCTGACATATCGCATAGTCTTTGGGCCTATGGTTAAGTCCTCCCTTTGGAAATATTACGATGTGATAATTTGATCTCCACCGTTGGATTTGCGAGCTCAATCTGACGAATCACGTTATGCCACTGGATCGCTGATCGCACTTCCCAATAGGCTGCCTCCGATACGCTCTGCTGGCTACCTCCAATGCGATATCACCGATTCAATCCCTGACCGTTGATCTGGTAGATCCAACAACTATAATTCAAGAATACATCATTTTCTACTACACTTGGGTTTCCACCATTCCTTAGTGCTTTTCTCTATGATCTCTGTTTTCCACCATTCTTTTAGTGTTTTTGCTTCAATACTCTGTTTCTGATTTTTTGAAGACTTAGAGGTTCAAGATCCATTTTGGATCACCTATAGTTCAGGAGGATGTCACATCAACCCCCATTAATCATGGAAAAGGGGCTCGCCACATGTTTTTGATGTAGAATACTCTAGAATATTCTATTTTGTAACTCTATTTAAGAGTTGATGTAGTCAAACTTAACCACTAGTAGGTTATTGGTGTATGTTATAACCGGGCCACTAGGAGGAAGAGGCATTCCATTATTTCAAGAGAATTTTGTTCCATAGTTGAATAGAGATAGCCAAGAGAGATAAGAGGTAGAGCACACAGAGAGGATTTGTTCATTGTAGCAACCCACGGGCCACAAACATTACTTCTTTGTATCTGCAGCCATATTTCCAAACAGAGAAAGAGAGCGAAGTAGCCTCACCTTCCAGTTGCATTTTCTCTCGAAAGGGTTTCCTAAAGAGAATATTTTTTGTCTTATGTGTGTGTGACCTTATTTTTTCATTCTCTTCCTTTCTACATAATTTACTTTTACATGCATGCACTAATTACAGTAAGATCTACATATCTAGAAATTAATAAAACTGTAATAGTGTAGAATTACATATTTTTAATATAATATTATCAAATCTGTTGTGACGAATTGTCTAGTTGAATATCCATGACAGTTTACGGATCATATGCAAAATAGTATTACTACATATCAAAAGATCACACACTAACTCTACCAAGAAACATTATTTCCCATGTCTTTCCACTATTCATGCATGTTCCAGCATGCTGACGATCACATTTATTTCATTCTGCTGATGTATCCCTCAACATTACCTGTCCATAATATAAACATAGACATAATACAAGCATATAATATCAATTGATATCCACATAATCCTGACCTTGTATATCTATCAGGGCTACTCTTCCTACTTGATTCCTCATAAGACTAGGGACCTCTTCATGCCATTCACCTGCATAAGCAATCATTCCTCCATAATGATGATTCATGATAACCCTGTCAGACAATGACATAGATACATAGATACTTACATATATATAAACATTAGCATAAAAAAAAACATGATCCATGACGACCCTGTTAGACACACACACATACATAATAAAAACATCAACATAAAACAATCATGTTCCTGACGACCCTGTCAGATACATACATACATACATAAATACATATGCACACACACATATCTATCTATCTATCTATTATATCTATCTCTATCTATATATATAAATATATATTAATATATATATATATATGTATATAT
Source organism: Pinus taeda (assembly GCA_000404065.3). Lineage (NCBI taxonomy): Eukaryota > Viridiplantae > Streptophyta > Pinopsida > Pinales > Pinaceae > Pinus > Pinus taeda. The sequence goes on from APFE031550386.1 coordinate 18,406, forward strand.
ATATACACTTTGTGTGTGTGTGTGTGTGAACACTAGCACAAAACAATCCTAACGATCCCATGTTAGTCAATGACATACATATATACATATGTAAACATTAGCATAATCATAGTCACAACACAATTACCATATATCGTAAAGTCTAGGTTAAGCTAACTCCCTTTATCCATGCACAACATGCACAATATTGAGAATAATCGTTCCCAAAATAACCAAGGAATCTAATATCTCAGATCCATTTACTTTACCTTTCCTACAACCTTTCTCATGATTTTCCTACCCTTGTCCATTTATAGCAACGAACATAACCAATCCATTCACTATCATAATCTTTCTTCAAATATTCTTACTCATGCACCGAGCTTCATCTAAGTCTTGCATCACCTGTTGGGTTTCATTCAACTCTTCCGGAGTTCCATTAAATTTCCACTTTCCCAACTAATTCCCAAGACCCTCAAAACATAAAATAAAATAACAAGAAGAGAACCATGAAAAACCAATAGCAATATGACACCAAAAACAAAGTGGTATGGCCATACACTAGACATAAACAAAGCCATAATCAAGCACATCAAATCACATAATACCAATAGCACAAGAGTAGCAATAAACACCATGACTCAATCCCCATGGCTTCCCAATACTTCCAAAGAAATGCTCAACCTAAGCCTTCTCCAAGATTCCGTGGCAGTCACTTTCCATGCAATTCCTTGTATCATACTTCCATAAACACATAAATGTTAGCACATAAATAAATATATCAATATACCAGTTATCTTACCTTGTTGTGCCAAACACGTTGCCTTGTAACTAAACGCACATGTCAGCCACATGATCCAAGGATTAAGATAACATATCTATAAATTGGAAATAAACCTTTACCCAGTCATAATACATAATGCAACAACTATCACCTACTTACACTCAAGTACATATAAGTTGTCTCAACAGATATGTTTTAGTAAAACCATCTCAAAACAAGATCATTCCTTCATGCAATCTTATTGATAGAAAATCATATCATGCAACTATTCAAACATTCAAATAACAAATAGATGACATGATAGACACCAAACATTCAAACATTAAATAGATGACATAATCAGAGATTCAAGCACCAAGTAGACAACATAATCAAACTCATACCTTAATATATCTCAGGGGAGGATATCTTGTCTACAAAATCAATCTATATTAGCTTAATATAACTTCATAACATATCTACTCAAACATAAAAAATGTCATGATATCCATAATAGTAATTAGCTAACATCTTCACATCATAAACTCATAAACAATTGTCATTCATGCATAACAATCACTTCTGCATAGTCAGTCTAGATTAGTATGACATAATATGACAATATGTTAACTCATACATGAATTTCATAACCATAATCATATGCGTAGGTCAATCAAAATTATCACAAAACATAATAACATCAAGACCTCAGCTTCAATGACCATAATCATTAGGAATACTATTATGCAACCAACTCACAAAATAGAAGAAAGAGATAGTTCAACGACTTAAAACATAGCCTCTTCAAGGGGGCAACCTCCTTTACATTACACAAATGACAATTCTTGGATGATACAAATGACAAGACCTCCTTTCTATATATAGGAATCTAAGGGGTCACAATATAATCAGCATTGACATAACAATAATAATGTAATGGCACAAAAATAACAATAATGGGCTTCTATGGGGCACAATAATAATAATATGGGGACAACATGGGCACAAAAATAACAATACGGGGTACAATGAAAATAATAATAAGGGAATACACTAGTATTATAGGGACCTAACATGCCCCTCTCCTTCAAAAAAGTGTTTTCCTCAACACTTGATTAGTTCTAGATGCCTCTGTATAAAATTCTCATCCTCCTATGTAGAATCTTCAGTGGGTAAGTTCTTCCGCTTGATGAGATACTCAGAAATTGATTGATTTCACCACTGTCAAATTTTTTTTTTCTATGACTACTTCAGGATCAAATATGATTTTTCCTTCCTCATCAAGCTTTGGCAATATTGTTTGAACTGAGAGCTTGTCACCTACAACCTTCTTTAAGCATGACACATGAAAAACTGGGCACACTCAGGAAGATGCAGGAAGTTCCACCCAATCTTTTGCAACACCCTGTACGGACCATAATAATTTGGTGATAAATTATTATCCTTCTTAGCTTACTTGAGGGACATTTGTGTATATGGTTGTCACCATTGAAATACCCAGTCACCTACATCAAAACTTCTTTCATTGCAATGTTTCCTATTGTTTCACTCTATTCCGTGCCAAAGTGAGGTTATCCCTTAAGAGTTGGAGAACCTTTTGTTGATGCTTGATGTGATCTTCCACTCCTTGAACCTTATAATTTTGTATTACACTTATGTGATGGATGATGGATAATATCCATAAAGCACCATAAATGGGGTCATTTTTGTTGCAGTATGGAGGGAAGTGTTATACCACCATTCAGCGAGAGGCAACCATTTGATCCATTGTGTATGTTTATTAGATACAAAGCAACATAGATATCCTTCCCAACATTTGTTCACTACCTCAGTTTTCCCATTAGATTGAGGATGATAAGATGAGCTATGAGCTAACTGAGTACCTAGACAAGAAAATAATTATGTCCAAGAATTTTCAGTGAAAATAGGATGTCTGTCACTTACAATAATCTTTGGGTTTCCATGTAGCTTTTGAATTGTTTCCATAAATGCAGTAGCAATTGTACTTTCTTTAAATGGATGAGATAATGCACAAAATTTTGGATACTTGGTAAGTCTATCAACTACCACCATGATGACACTCTTTCCTTTGGACTTGGGTAAACATGTGATAAAATCCATTGAAACCTCCTCCCAATGTTGACTTGGAATGGATAAAGGTTGTAATAGACCTGGGGTCTTAATTCTCTCAACTTTATTTTGTTGGCAAACCAAGCATTCTACCACGAACTTTTGAAAACAATATTTAAGGCCATCCCAAAAAAAATCCTTATTAACCCTGTGGTAAGTTTTTTAAAATACTAAATTCCCTCCTAAGGGAGATATCTGCAATTCCCTAAGAATCTTTTGTTTGAGTTGGGAATTCTTACAAAGGTATAAGTGATATTTGTACCATAACAAATCATTTTTCCATCTAAATGTATCATATGTACTGGGATCTTGCTACGACTTTTGAATGAGTGCCAACACTTCTTTGTCATTATTTCATTTGTCCCTTACTTCTTTTATCCAATCTAGTTGGATAACAGAAATGGCACAAAGCAATGCTTCCAAATCCTCATCCTTTCTTGAGAGTGCATCTGCAACAACATTTTGCTTCCATTTTTTGTAGATGATTTCAAAGTCATAACTTTGTGACCCATTTTTATTGCTCTTCTGAAGATAATCTTTGTTCTAAAAAGTATTTAATTATATTATTTTTTTTTTTACCTTGAAGTGTCTTCCCATTAGGTAAGGTCATCATTTCTTAAGTGCGTGTAGTATTGCCAACATTTCCTTCTAATAAATAGCTTTGTGTAAATATTTTCCTTTGATTGGATGAATTTCGAAAGCAATGGGTCTTTCTTCTTGCATTAAAACAACAACAATTCCATTTCCTCAGGCATCACATTCCACAATAAAGGTTTTTGTGAAGTCTGGCGTAGCTAAGACCGGTGCTTGGCACATTGCCTCTTTAAGATGTTCAAATGCCTTCCTTTCTTCTGGAGTCCAAGAAAATGCATCGTTATTCAGTAATGTTGTTAGAGGTGCTGCTATTCTCCCATAATTCTTAACAAACTTGCGATAATACCCTGTCGACTCGAGAAAACTCACAGATGCTTTATGGATGTGGGGATTTTCCATTCCTTAATGGCTTTAATTTTTCTAGGGTCTACCTTAACACCTTCATGAGATACAATATGACCCAAATATTCCACCTCTTGTAATCCAATGAAACATTTGGAGATTTTTGCATATAATTAGTTCTCCTCCAATAGTTTGAGAACTATGTCAACATGTTGAACATGATCCTTCCAAGACTTGTTGTAGATTAGTATATCATAAAAAAATACTAACACAAATTTTCTAAGGAAGGGTTTTAAAATGGAACTCATCAAACCTTGAAATGTAGATGGTGCATTGGTAAGGCCAAAAGGAATGACAAAAAATTCATAATGACCCTCATGAGTTCTAAATGTTGTTTTCAAAATGTATTCAGTCTTCATTCTGATTTGATGATATCTTAAATGAAGGTCTAACTTGGTGAAGTAAATTGCTCCATGCAATTCATCCAATAATTCATCAATTACAGGAATGGGGAATTTATATTTTATAGTGAGCTTGTTGATCTCCCTATAATCTGGACACATGCACCATGATCCATCCTTCTTGTGCACCAATACTACTAGAGTAGAGAAATAACTTTGACTAAGTTGAATTATACCAGCCTCTAGAATTTCTACAACCATACGTTCAATTTCACTCTTTTGGGAATAAGGTTATCTGTAAGGCCTAATGTTTGGAGGAACACTTCCTGGAATCAAATGAATAGCATGATCATGACCACGAATAGGTGGGAGGCATTTGGGAGTCTCAAATACCATAGAATGATTGTCCAAGACTTTTTGGAGATCTGGAGAAATAGATGATTCAAATGTGGGAACCTCTAGTGAACATAATTGTGAAATTATGCCTCGTTGTTCTTTCTTTAGAAGCTTTGTCATGTTGTTAGAGCTGATTATCTTTCTTGGCTTCCCTATGATACCCCTTAATTCAACTTCCTTTCCTTCCAAAACAAATTTCAAGAAAATTTCTTGAAAATTAAAAGCTATCGTACCCAAAGATTGTAGCCATTGGACTCCTAGTACAACATCAGCACCACCCATTGGAATGGAAAGCATTGCACTATTCAACACATATTCTCCCATGGATAGCTTGATATTATGGCACTTTCTAGAGCAATTTATGTTTTCTCCATTTGCGACTATCACTTGACACTCTAGTGCTGGATATAGGAAGCAATTCAATTCCTTGGCTATCTTACAATGAATAAAATTATGGGTACTTCCCAAATGAATCAACACTATTACCTTTTTCTTCTTGATATCTCCTTCTATCTTGATAGTTTGAGGAGTGGTAATTCTAGGCAATGCATTACAAGATATGGTCGGATTCATTTCTTATTTCTCTAGGGTTTGTTCCTGGAGTGTATCCTCTTCTTTTGATGTTTCTTGTTCCTTCTCTTCCTCCTCTTAACAATCTATGTAAAATAATTTCTTCTCAGCACACTTATGACCTTTAGTGTATTTGCTATCACAATTGTAACAAAGCCTGTTTTCTATTTTTTCTTCCAATTTTTGTGGTGTCAACCTTTTAGGTTGTGGAAGACTAGGAGAAACAACACTTCCATATTTATATTTTTGACTGGTAGGCTTCCTTGTTGCCATAATTTTCCTTTCAATTTTTCTTTCCAACTTGAATGCCTTCTCCAATGAATTAGGTTCTCAAAGGTGAACCTCATGTTGAATGTTATCCTTTAAATTCCCTATGAATACATAAATCGTATGCTCCTCTAGAATATCTTTTACCCTTATATTCAATTTTTGGAAGTCCTCAATGTGCTCCACCATTGAACCCTTTTGTTTGATTTATCAATTGGCTAAAAAAGGTGTTGCTTTTTGTATCCTCATAATGCACTATCATTTCTTCCATAAAAAATTCCCAAGTGACAATTTGTTTACGAGAGAAAATCCATCGATACCATACACACTAATTGGGTTCCAAATATAAAGTTGCAATGCATACCTTTTGTGTGCTTTTCACATTATGGAGATCGAAATAGTGCTCCATCTATAGTATCAATGATACAGGATCCTTGCTATCTAACTTCCTTATATCGATCTTTGGAACATGGTGGGTCTTCAATCCAACATTCGACTCTATGAAATCATGACTAACATTTCCTGTGTTCTCATCATGAGTTTCCTTTACTGCCCTTTCACCATTAGTAATCATTTCTTGTAGCAACTTTGTCAAATCTATCTTCAAATCTTCCATGTTGCCTTTAAGTTTTGCTTGTATACCATCCATCTTAGCTTCCATGCCATCCATATTAAATTCGATTACATTCTTTAAACCATACATATTAGCTTCTGTTACTTTTTTTGAGAGCGAAATTTGTTGCACTTGGTCTCGTAATTTTGATATATCATGTTGCATTTCTTCCTCTTCTTCATGTGTCATAATAGAGATTTCAGGTTGCTTACTAGGTGCTACCATTTTCTTTCTTCAAGTCATAAATGAATAATAATTATGCTTAAAAATTCCATTTTAATTGCTTCAAACTACTTTCTCAAACAAGGCTTATGCAAATTAAAAAAAAAAAAACTAACACATTTTTATTTATTTATTTATTTTAATTTTTTTTTTTTCCGCTTTGTATGAGCTCGATATTGAAATGTCTGTAACTTTGTAATTTCCAATCTCAAAGTTATTAAATTTCTACCTATGATAACCCTCTGAGTCTTCTTTCCAACCCCACACGTCTGATCACAATTGGATTCCTGAAGAAAGAGTTTCGCCCAATCTCCCACGATTCCCTAATTATAGACTTGCTCAATAGAGCGAACTTTACAATGTGCCATGTGTCATTGTTTCGACCTTAGGTTATGAAAACGATACCCAACAAACTACACTCCATTTGATTTCTGTCACTATTTATGAAATTTGAATTAGATGCTTAGAGAGAAATTTATGATGATTTTCCCTAGGTGACCTGTTTGAGATCCAATTTGGGACCCTGCAAAAACCATAACTTCCTCAGTACATATCTCTGAAAATATAGTGAGACAATATATGAAATGCAGTCACACACTTCACCATGATTTCGTCGCAAATGGGTGTTAATTTAAGCTTCATAAGCTTTGTATAAAAAATGTCATAGCGAAAATTCCACGATGACCTGTTTGAAGCAGCGAAACCCTAGAATCCAAAGCTTTGATGCCAATTGTTATGCAACCAGCTCACAAAATAGAAGAAAGAGATAGATCAACAACTTAAAACGTAGCCTCTTCGAGGTGGAAACCTCCTTTACATTACACAAATGAACAGTTCTTGGATGATAAAAATGACAAGGCCTCTTTTCTATATATAGGAGTCTAAGGGGTCACAATATAATCAGAGCCGACATAACAATAATAATGTAAGGGCACAACAATAACAATAAGGGGTACAATGACAATAATAATAAGGGAATGTGTTAGTATTATAGGGACCTAACAAATATTACCATAATGCATACAATAATAGGTTACTATGATTTGTGACTATCTGATGCATGTACATATGACTACATTGATCAACTAACATTTATCATACATTTAACCACAAAAAGAATAGAATGAAAAGATGTAGATAACCCTAATTCATATAAAAATCCATTAACCAACATACCTGCATGCCCACCATACAAACCTGTATGACAAGGTGCTCTTACCCTGAATTCTAGTGTCGCAACCTCACTCTGATGGCTTGCATCTCCTACTCTATCTCAGCCAACACATCAACATCATAACATAGTAACAACAGCATGCCGATCGAAAATTCCTACAATGACTCCACAATGGATGTCTTACCTACTATACATGCATAAATATAACCATGACAATACATGCCTAACAACATATAAACACTGAAATGCATAAAAAATGCATATGAAACCGACATGTATTCATGAATAAGATATTATGAAAATAACATCATCAAATTCCACATGAAATCAAAACAAAAACCATGACAACCACCATGCATACACAACAAGCACATAACACATAAGCATAAGGACACATATATGCAACCGACATCTATGCATGACCAACACACTACCCATCCATTACATGGGGTGAACCATACTATGATAACACCTTATGGTATCAGATATCACACAAGGAGAAAAAAAACCAATCATTACCCAAGGAGAATGGAACCATGCTCTGATACGACTCTGTAACACACTCCTCCCACACTTACCCAAGCTTACTGGTCCACCAAGGTAAATAAATGATGAAAAGTTACTATTATATGATTCAAATCCCCAAGTATAGTTAAGGAAGTGGAACCGACGAACCAACACTTTACAGGCCTCCCTCAGGTGCCAAAGGACCTGCATGAACTAAGCTACCACTCCAAGTGCCCAACCCCTGAGTTAACCGAGAATTTCAATGAATTAAACCTCCAATCACTCCCATGAAAAGGCATCCATGTGATTGGAACCCTCAAGTCATTCCCACAATGCCTGCAAGGGAGAGAATACCGTATTTTTCAGCCAGTTATGTGCCAAAGACTATGCGACTTAAGCCACTTTTTCAGGGCTAGTCTCCATACCACTGTATGGAACTTGATGAGACTTTCCAACACAATAAATTAAACAAATACAAAGCCTCTAACACAAAACTTGATCAGATTTGACCTAACCAAGCCTAACCATGACATACATTTTTTCAATCACATCATGAACATGTAATTTACTAGTCATAAAAACACATATGAACATAGGGATCTCATACTTATATGGGAATCGTCAAGGAGAACCAAAATCTCCTCCCAATAGCTACAACGTTATCTATTAGGTCATTCATTCATTAAAATTTCATATACTAATCAAAACATGATGATATCCATAACTCAAGTTCGTCATAAACGATGGTCATAACCAACATATAACCAACATAATAACAACGATAAAACAACCATCAAGATCACATAAAAATAAGTACATTTACCAATCAATTACAAGTGGAAAGTAGATCTTACTAACATATGCAAAATTCAACTAGGTTTGGCACCTCCATGTACCACCCGACCATAGATTGGGCTAAACCAAACCTTTCTTTCAACCAATCACCCTCATGCCATATTCCAATCATGAGTGTGGGATCTCATGAAACAAATGCAACAAATCCGAACTAGGGCTTCCATAGGATAAACCACCTCAAACCCTAAACAATTATTCCACCTCATGGTTAAACATCACTAACCATCACCAAATTGGTCTCTACCCAAGTTGTCTAGGGCTACATAGCATTTGTTCCAACCAGAGTCTTCAGGACTAGTAACTCAACCCACAATTGCTACCAGGCTCCAGAGGATTTTTCCAACCAAGGCTTTAGGACTAGTAACTCAACCCACCAATGGCTCCAAAGCATTTTTCCAACCAAGGCTCCAGGACTAGTAACTCAACCCAAGTTGTTACAAGGCTCCAAAGCATTTTTCCAACCAAGGCTCCAGGAAAAAATAAGTCAGTCCACATCCAAAGGAACATGAGAACCAAATAGAAAAACAAAATGGAATACACCCACATCATCATGGTTATCCAAGAAATGGAAAGGATAGGAAAACCACTGTCAATTTAGGCAATCCTTCATGCCAATGATAGATCATGACCAAGAAAGAACATGCATGTGCCATGCATGCCAAAACTAGCAAGGAAATATACATGAAACTTGGTACCTAGAAGAAAACCCACAGTATATTCCTATCCCAATGTCCTCTTGCGCTTTCCTACTTTTCCTTTTCCTTCTTTCTCCAAATCCCAAGTATGCCACACTCCTCTAAGAGTGCTCCAAGGAAATTGTAAGTGTCCAAGAGTATGAGAGAGAGAGATAATAGAGAGAGCTCCAAAACTAACTCTGACAAAAACCTTACACTAAAAAAAAGCTACCAATTGATCCTCAGAAGCCTTTTTCATCATGAGGACTCTATTTTCTTCATTTTCCATTATTTTATTTCTTGCATGAAACTTATGACTTTCCACCTTCCTTTTCTCCTAATTTCCATCATTTTCATAAATAAAATGCCAATTAATGCTTCTTTTCGTTTCCAAAGCCTTTTCCATTGTCTTTGCCAATCGTCTTAGCCATAATAAACCAAAGTAAAACCCACTAGGATGTTTTTCCCAACATTTAGCTTAGAATACATGTCCCATGGCCTTGGTCTTATATTTTTTACATGGATTTTTAACTAGGGTTGTTATAGTGTTTCGGTGATGAGGTGGAGATGGTTGATGTAGTGGAGTTGGTTGAGTTCTCTTTGGTGGGACATGCTTGAGGTAGGAAATTTACATTGTTTACTATTAATAAATGGTGTGATAGGGTTATTAAGCCCATGGTGTCAGTGGTTCTGGAGGTTTTTATTTTCGAAATGGGATGGATCGAACTGTCTTTCAAATCAAAGGGAGATGCAACAAGGGTGGCCAAGGAGGTTTGGTCCATTGACTCTACTCTGGTGATTTTCAAGTTTCAGATTCCGTTGTTCAATGCTCGAAAAGAGTGATCGTATGAGGTCCCTTTTTTGGTTCACTTTCCATGTCTTCCATTAAATATGTGGAATTTTCAGAGTTTCACTAATCTATAAAAAACAACTAGGGTGCTTTTTGGATGTTGATTACTCCCTTTTCACAACCCAAGATAAGTATGTCTCTTGGGTTTTGGTGTTTTTGGACCTTTGAAAATGTCTTGATGCTACTATGGACATATGGAAGGGTATGCCTCATCTTCAAGATTTGGATTATGAGGGTCTATCGTTTCAGTACCAATGTTATCATAGGCTGGGACATATGGTGGATTCATGCACCCTATCTTTCAGAGGCATTTATATTGAGGACTGCACATCAAGAAATTACGTCCAAATGAGTCTCAAAGGGATATTGTATGGGTGCATCATGTTGTATCTAATGTTTCAACCATTCCTTCATCTATTTTGGTGTCCAACACTAGCCCTGTTCAAGAACATCCTCTTCCTGTGATGGATGTTTTAGAGGCGCATTCACTCTCGGTCTATTCTGGAAATGGTAACATAGATTCCCTCTCTTTTAATCATTTGATCCATAGTAATTATATTGATCATATGAGTTACCATATGATTTATATGGATGATAGTAATTATTTCATTTGTGTTGGTGTCCAGTGTTATCCATGTTCTAGATCGTCCTCTTCCTATGGTGGATGTTTCGAAGGCACATTCGCTCTCGATCTCTTTTGGCAATGGTAAATCAATTTCCCTCTCTTTTAGTAATTTGATCCATAGTAATTATATTGATAATATGAGTTCTGGTTCACTTTATTGTGTGGGTATGCCATCGAGTTCTCTTCTTGTCGATGCCTCTTAGCTTCAGTTTAAATGCGACCCTTACTATATCCCTAGAGGAACTCTCAGTTATTCTTCTCCTTGTACTTTGGTCTTCTTGGGGGGTTCTAAGGGGTTAGGAGGGAATGAAATCATTCACAATTTATGTTCTACACTTATGGTTGCAGGGGTGGGTTTATCTCTGGGTGAGATGGGTTCCGTGTCCATTCCTGCTTCTTTTGGGAAGGAACGGGGGAGGAAATTCCATTTTTCATGGGCCAATAAGAAGGCTTGTTTTGAAATAGCATAGGGGCACTAGTTTTCTTTAGATGAGGCACTTGGAGCAGTGAAGGCCCTTTCAATGGCTACCTAATGAAAATTTTATCCTTAAATTATCATGGTTTTTCCAATATGCCCAAAACATTGACTTTAATATGTTTATTTATGATTGAATGACCATATTTCATATATATTTAGGAGACCATATGCCCTAGGTCATATGTTGGTCCAACCTTTAGAAGCAATGCCACCCTCTTGAATTTTGTTTCTTGTGATGCTCATGGGAATTCAAGGGATCTCACCTTAGGGTGGGATGGTTGGAAAATTTGCTCCCAAAAAATGTGGAGTTTTCATTCGGGTTTCGGGATGGAGTGATTTTCTACAGAATTAAAAAATACCTTTACTTTCATCAATATATATGGGAAAAATTAGAATCAGGTCCCTTTTTGGGGTTTCCCTACTTTTTTTTTAACATCTTCTGCTGGCAGGAAATTTAAATTTGTCAATAGGTGATTCAGAATCTTTGGGTGCATGTGTGAGACAGGATGGTGTTTCGGATTATTTTTGACACAAACTGCTTTCATTGGAAATGGTGGCTTGGTTCCTATAAAATTGAAGCGTACTTGGTCCGATCAGAGGGTGGGAATGGACTATGTTGTGAAATGTATTGTTCGCTTCCTATTACATGATCTTACCATTCATGTTTTCCTCCTCATTCGTTAATGGATTGGTTCGAAGGCCTTATCACATCATTGTATGATCTTTCTAAAGACTAAATGGGTGGGCACTAGACCTTTTATTCCTTTCAATAATAATTCTCACTGGTTAGGTAATACTTCTTTTCATGATTTTGGGAGACAAAATTGGCAGCCTTATGGGAGCAATTTGAGCATCTCTGCTACTAGTCACTTTGCTCAAAATATAAAACTTTTAAAGAGAGTCATCAAGGAATTATATATGATCATACGACTCAAGGAGATTGATATTTTTTTGTGGTTGTGAAAGAAATTTCAGACTTTTTCAATCTTAGTGTTAACATCAAGTTTTCACCTTCAGTTCAAGGCAGTATTTATCAGTTCATTTTTGCAAAGTCATGGTTATGCAAAGGGGCTATTAAATTTTTTGTGAAATTTTATATCTAAGCCTAGGAAAATATCTAAAAAATATTTTCACATAACCCTAATATTGTTCTAAGTTTGTTGTATCACATTTAGCCTATCACAAACCTACAGTTGGTGGTGCGAAATATTTTTGTACCGCTCACCGAAAAAATTGAAACCTTGGTTTTCGAGCTATCAATGCCATTATTTCAAGTGCCCAAGTGTTTTTTCATAAAGACTTAGCCCTTTTCATACATTATTTGATAGATACACATGTTTTCAATCCTAAGAGAAACATTAAAAATAAAACCCTAATCTACCATGTTCACCTTAAAACAACATTTTCCAACAAACCCATGAGCATTTTCCATGCTTCGACTAGGGTGTTTCAAGGCTGGCAAAGGTGTTTGCAACATCAAATATTTTACAATATGGGTCGATCCAATAATGTGAAGAGGTTTTAACCTAATGGTATGCATTTTGATGTCTATCCAAAGATGTTAGTTCTTTTCAGAAAGGTAGGATGTGAGCCAGTGTTCAAGCGCTTCAACAAATACAATCTTAGTTGGTGCCATGATTTCATCTACTCCTTCAATGGTTACACTACAAGAATCAGGACCCTATAGTTCCCTGTCACAGAGGAATCCATTGTTGAAGCAACAAGTTTTCCAACTGAGGGTGAGAGGTGGTTTAAAAAACAGAGGTTGCAGAATGTAGACTTGAATTTTTTCCTGAAGGAGGACTGTCAGAATCAAGATTGGAAGGTATGGGTCCTCCAAAATATGTTGAATCTCGAATGGTATACCACCCTCAAAATTGTACATATATTATTCACCTATGAAGGTAGGTATTCTAAAGCATGCTTATATCATATGAGGTTTCTTTTTCATTTAGCAGGCTTTAACAAGATGGATTTACCATATTTCCTTCACCAAAGTTTGCTAAATATGTGCACCAAAATAAAAACAAGACCTAAGCTACAACGTATTATATTTTTCATCTCTAAATAATTAAAATATTATAGAATCATGAGTTAAATAAGAAGGTAGAGAAGTTGAGACAATTGAGACAAAGAAACATAAGATCACCTACACCTAGAAGATCAAGGAGAGGCCAAACCCAAGCTCAGGAAATCAAGGGAGAATCTAGTCACATCCCTATTGAAAAACATGATGAAACCCCTATGAAAGAATAAAAGGTTAAGGTTTATGAAAGTATTCCTAGAAGTCAACAGAAACTGATGATAGAAGAAGAGGAATCCAAATAGAGAAAATCACAAAGAAAAAAGGAAAATAAAAGATAAAGACAGAGGATGAAGAAGTTGAGATAAAACCTAGGATTTATGGAAAAATACCTCAAACTCAGCCTAGTAACAACCTGACATTAAATTTCAAGGCTAAATTGAACCCTAGACTGAAAGAAACAATGACTATTGATGTAGATGAGGAGACTGTGCAAACTTCAAAGAGCAGAAAGAGGTAGATGAAAACAAATCATGTTGACAGAAAGAAGGAAAAATCCCTAAAGGATGCCAAAATCACACAGAAACCCCCTAGAAGGGTGACAAGGAGTCAGAAAAATCTATACCTCCTTGATCAGGCTATAGAATCCATGGAGAGATGACTAGTTTACTTCATGGGGTAGAGAAATACACAAACCCTAATTTTGTTGCACAAACCCTAATGGTCCCTCAACATTTTGACCTACTAAGGTTAATGTTTTTTGACAGTAAATTATTTTTTGATATGTTGTGGTAATATATTAGACATTTTTTTGGCTGAGGGAGTATGACTCAACACGAGGAAAGAAATCCTTAAAAGGAGCAAGCAATTACAGAGGCAGTTACACAATTTCAACATAATTTACAGGTTCATGCACCAGTTTGCTACAAGGAGGGAAGATGAGTTTCAATTCAAGATACCAAGCCTATAAACATGTGAACAACACCAAATCCTATAATGCAGCTGTGACCACATCCTTGTTCTAGGATACTTGTAGGAGATACACACAAAACTTCTACAAATATGTTTTGACCAATGATATGTGCCAGTTAGAAATCCGAGTAGCTTAGATGATAGGATTATGGTTAATTTTGTTACTCAAACTTTCATATTATGTACATATCTTTTAATTATTGCTACCAAAATTTGAGGAGATTATCTCTATTGTATTTTTCCTATATATTACATGAGAAATATGGAAAAAGGGTTGGTTTTTGAAAAAATAATAGCCATTGTCTGTGTTGAAAAATTTATTCGCCTACAATTTTCCAAGCTCAATATATTTTGATCAATGATATAAAGATTCATGTGATAGTATATCTTAGTATGTATTATCTGTGTGTTTCAATATTTCCTTCTTTCTAATCTCATTTCAATTTATGCTTTTATGATTATTTAAATAAGAGTAATTGATTCATAATTCATCCATGGTTTGATGCTCTAAGTTAAGATATTCAAGTATTCCCATCTCTATCCTCTAAAGCTACTATAGGATTCATTTTATATGCCCTACTGTATTGCACTATTTTCTTATTTTCTTCCTCAAGCTATAACAATGACAAAGGTATAGGATGTGTTATCTACCTTTCCTTTATCAATCCCGATCAGATAACCAATATATTAGTAAATTGAAATAAACCCTAGCTGCTTAACTCCATTGCCCAATGGACTATCTCCCTTAGGCCCAACCAAACCCTACATCTACATAACATAACTAAATATCTAGCCACTGTGTAAAAGTACAGTTAGTTGTTGATTCAATGATTAGACTATCAGAGAAAGCCCTTTGTGGATTGCAAAGGTTACCTTAGAAAATTCTTTCCTATAGCAAGGAGGACATTTCTAAGTGCTAACACTCAGTTAGGAAGGTTTTATCTTACAGGATCATGGGGAGAATTTTCAATCTCTTATCACTAGACATAGGGAGATACCTAGTCTTCAAAAGATGCAATGGAGACTCAAAGTAGGGCCATTTGGTTGGACAATTGGGATGAAAAGACAATTTTTTTCCATGCATATGAAAAAGTTAGAAGACAACATAATCATAAGAGGAAATTTTAGCCTAATAGAACCCATGAAAGTTTCACGTAATTTCCATGTCATAATATGTTAACCAATCAAAATCCTTTAAATTCAAAAAGAGGTACATGTAAATATTTTGGAGGGAAAAGAATAAAAACACATTTTTAATTGTATTTTTGGCTTATCTCCTTATAGGTTTACTCATATTTCAAGTGTAGACTCTCATTGGATGCAAAATTAAATTCCACATCTAATGAGTACCCATTATGCATACTTTTGAGAAGACCCACATTGATAAAAATTGAAAATACATTTAAAAAACGTGTTTTAGCACACTTTTTTAATGTATCTTCAATTTTTATTAATGTGGGTCTGCTCAAAAGTATGCATAACAGGTACTCCTTGTATGTGGAATTTAATTTTGCATCCAATGAGTGTCTACACTTGAAATCTGAGTAAACCTATAAGGAGATAAGCCAAAAATACAATTAAAAAAAGTAGTTTTCTTCTTTTCCCTCCAAAATTATTAACTTTTCTTTTATTATTTTAATATTTCTCTTTAGGAGGCAACTTTTAGGCTGAAATTTCCTCTAATGACTATTTTGGAAATGCAAGGGGAGGGAGGTAAGAAAATATATATATATTTGAAGGTTTGAAAACTTTGGGTGTTCAACATTTTTGGAGCATCTTTAATAAAGCTCATGGGATTAATATTATAGAGACTGTTAGGGTGGCTCAACTCTTCCCTATTTTTGTATGGGAGGAAGAAAATGAGATTTTGATGGTGGAGGTATTTGAACCTGAATTATAATCTATTCTCACTAGTTTTCAAAGAGATAAAAGCCCTGGCCTCGATGGTTGGTTGTGGATTTTTTCATGATTTTTTTATGATTTTTTATGATTTTATGGGCCCGAATCTACTTAAGGTGGTCAAGGAAGTGAGGAGGGAAGGAATGGTTCTTACATATTTTAATTACAATTTCATTGTGTTGATTACTAAAGGGAATAAACCTTCATCATTTGAGGACTTTCAACCAAACTCCTTGTGCAACTATGTATGTAAAGTGATTTTGAAGGTTGTGGCGGGTCGGATAAAGACCATATTATCTAGGGTGACATCTCATGAGAAATTTTAGTTCTTGGAAGTTAAAAAAAGTCATGAGGCCATTGGCATTTCTCAAGAAGACCTTCAAAGTAGTAAATTTATGAATCTTAAAGGGGTGGTTTTCAAAATTGATCTTTCAAAAGCTTATGATAGAGTGGACTAGTCCTTTATTTGTTTGTTGCTTACACGGGTGGGATTGGATTTCCACTTTATTAATTAGATCATGGGATGTATTACCTCAGACTCTTTCTCTATTATGATAAGTGATGTGGCCTTACCTTTTTTTCATGCACAATGGGGTTTGTGACAAGTTTTTCCCAAATCCCCACTTTTGTTCATACTTGTCGCTGAGAGCCTACGCTTACTGACCAAATATGCTATTCAACATAGAAATCTTCATGGTATTGAGATTTCCCAAATTTTTTCTATTACTCATCTATAAAGTTTGGATGACATTTTAATTTTTTTAATTGTTCGGGTAGGGACATCGATAAATTGAAGGAGCTTTTGGTGCTTTTTGGCACTGTGATGGGTATGGTGGTAAATGTTCGAAAATTTGGAACATCAGTGAACCTGAAACTTATCATATTCAAGGTGTTTTCACATATGAGATCTATCAATTGGATGTTCGTCTCAAATACCTGGGGTTTCCTTTAACACTGAATATATATTTAAAAGAAGATCTGCACTGTCTACTGGGCAAGCTAGAAAAGAGATTTCAGGTGTGGATTTTTCAATGGCTCTCTAGAGTTGGGCGTCTGGTTTCAATTAATTCTATGGTGGAGGTTATTCCATTTTACTGGATGTATTTGTCATGGATTCCTTGTGGTACATTGGACAAGATGTTGGGCAGCGGATCCCCGTGTAACAGTTTTGGGGCTTAAAGACCACAATTTTGGGTAATGACATTGTAAAGGTTCTGCGAATTGTAATGAGTCAAGTCAAAGGATTGTCTGCCTAAAATATTGTAAATTAATATAGAGTGGGTTGGCCTACCCATGGTCCACGAACCATGGGAACGTATAAATAGAGCAAGGCTCTAAGTGTAGAGGGCAGCTTCTGTTGGTTATGATCTTAGGTATTATGGGTTTATGAATGCGAAAGTTGATGTGAGTCTGTAAGTCCGAGTCGTGGTTGGTAGTAGTAAGGGTAGGCTCTGCAGATGTGTGTGCATAGGCCTGGTAAAGTTCACAGCTGTGCGCGCGGACCCCTGCAGCTCAGTGCGCAGGGTGGAATTGGATTGTACTGGAACAGAAGATTAATAAAAGATAAGTGTTTCTAAAATTTTGTGCATCTGATCGCAAATATATGTGTTGTTTGTTTGTTATGGTTTTATGCATATCTTTAAGGTTTATGTCTGTGCGCACTAGTTATAAATATTGAATGTTTGATTAAGACCATTGAATTAAGTCAGATCTATAATAATAACATACTAAGGGTAAGGAATCTAGAAAGTGCCTCCTCACATAGCTATGCGAAGGCCAGACAACAATGCAAAGAAGTGCGAGCTCGCAGGATCGGTTCGCGACCTTTCCAAACCTCATTAAGACATCCCTAGGGTGCAAAAACCTGGTTCCAACACCCTCCCATACTACCTCGGGTGAGACTTCAGGCTGCACTCTGCGGACTGTTGCCAAAAGGGCCAGTAGTGCGGAATTTGTTTAGCTAAAACACTTCTAAACCTAGGTCAGGCCCCAATAAGCCAACAAATGGTTCTGTTGTTGGGACCGGGATTAGCCTAAGGGATGTTTGATGTCAGAACACTGGAACCCTACTAAGAAGGAAATTGAAGAGTGGTTAGATCAGAAGCTTCACGAGTTCATGGTACAGGAAAACAAAATTCGACAGATATTTGAGAAGAGGTGGCTAGATCACTACGTATATACGGAAATCCATGAGATCTTCTTCACGACCTTCTCTTCGGAGTTGTATGATTGGATCACAAGGCTGGCTTATAGCCAGGGAAGGTACAAGCTCGATTAACCAATAGTGTGGACTCCAGAGCTAGTGTGCAGACTAGAGGCATTGGAAGATAAGATCACACGGGCTATGGACCACTGGCTCGACCGAATAATAGGAGGGTTTATCACTGAGTTCACGATAGAAATAACCATGAGCTATAGTGAAGCAGAGCAACATTTTCTTAAGGGACCGCGAGATAGGTACATCAAATATCTGAATACTTGGATTAAGATGTTGTTATGTGAAAATAAGGTTATGCGACTACATTAATGTTTGGAGCAACGCGGAGCGGAAAGATCTACCAAGGTATTGAAGGCTTAGGAAACAACCCCCTAATTTCACCTTCATGGGAAAGAGAAGAAGAACGTGCTCAGGATTCTCCAAGGAGTACAATCAGTTTGATAAGGTAGCACATTCCATAGTTGTCACCTCCACTTATGCCATCACCCACTTCACCTTCTTGACCTCCATCTTCAACCATTCCACCTCCACCCAACCCGCGGTTCAACATGGTGAGTGCAATCAAGCTACCCATATTCAAAGGAGTAGGGAATGAGGACCCAGATCAGTTTTGGTTCGTATTAAGAGCAGTATGTGAAGCACACAGGGTTACGGATGACAACATCAAGAAGGCCACATTGGTGAGCACATTGCAGAATCGCGTGTTGACATGGTATATCAAGCACTCAAACGATCACCCAAATGCAGGAATAGCAGAAATCTAGACTATGCTGAACAGAGAGTTTAGCTGGCTGAAGTCAGAGACTCAGTCAATCATTGGGTTTAAAGAGATTTCGATGCTTCCAGAAAAAACCCCCTAGGATCTGGATCAGGGACTGAAGAGCATGATCCGCGAGGCTAATATGACGCTAACGGATGTGCAACACCGTGCGTGGTTTGTGGCATCTTTAACACCACACTTAAGGACAATGCTATCACAGCAGAAGCTTTCAACCCAGACAGAAGAATTGGAAATAACGATAAGGTTGCATGAAAATCTGATACAGGATCTTGGGTTGGGAGTCCAATAGATCCGCGTGCAACTAAAAATCCTATGCTTGGAAATGTAGAGTTTGAAGCAGGATCAGGCGCCCCAGCTAGGATCGTGCGAAGAAGTGTGGTGCATAAAATGTAAAGACTAGGGCCACGATAAGGATCACTATCTAGTATTCGCGAACTATTTAGCATGAGGAGGACCAATGCCATTGAGACCATAGGAACATGTAGGGCCAAGTGCAGCACCCACACTCTGGTGCACGATTTGTCAGGTGGGAGGAAAGCACACGAAGAACAATTGTCACTTGTTGCAAGAGTATACAGAGGCTCCACAACAGCTGTTTTGTAATTTTTGTATATCAGTAGGCCACGATGAGCGAAACTATTGAAGTTATGAATTGTTGATCGATCGAACACCTGCCTACAAGATGCAGACTAAGGCACGAGGTCAGGATCCAGTTGTAGCAATAATGCGTAATGGATTCCAAGGGCGTGGACAAGGACGAGGAGGAATGGGACCTGGATGAGGGAACAAACAGTTAATCTGCTATAATTGTAAAGGACCTGTGCACTACACGTGTGACTATACGAATCCGAACAGAACATGTTGCCCGTATTTTTATTAGTTTAATCATGAAGTGGTATATTGTCCCACATTGATCGCACATATGCACGCGAAAGGGGTACTTCAACCTACTATGACATAGAATATCCAAATGATGAGGTGTGAACCGCACGAAGAATACCCCAATGTGAACATGGTGCTCAGAAGCGGTGCAACCACAAGGGAAGATAAAGGGAAGTAGGCCGAGGAAAGTACATGGGTTCGCAAGGCCGCTACAAAGCAACCTAAGTTTGACGTGGCATGTGCAAAGGAGACATTTATGGAAGCTAAGAAAAGCTTCGCAGAGGCCTCTACTTCAGGTAGTAAGGATCAACCCGAGAAGAAAATAGATCCTTCTATGTGCTTACTACCTTTTTAGAGACATGCATGAAGATGCTATGTGACAATAAGGCAGTTGAGGGACTACAAGAACTGATCACTAGGTTCACAAGGTCAGGTGAACCATGCATGGTCCAGAAACTAGGAAAGCATGTGTTGTGCACCAAGTGGGAAATGCAATTGACGATGCAGATTAGTGAGTATGAGATGGATCAGGTTATCCTGGACTTCAGTTTAGATGCAAATGTGTTACCAATATAGACGTGGGAACGCATGGGCAGCCTACACTACAATCATCTCCTATTCAATTACAGATGGTGCACCAACAAAAGATCTTACCCATGGGAAGGTTGCAAGGGGTAACAGTGGACATTGAAGGCGTAAGCACGTAGATGAACTTTGAGGTAATACATATTGTTGATGACAGCAACCCTTACTCCACATTGCTAGGAATAGACTAGGCCATGGACATGAATGGAGTCATCAACCTGAAGAGGCGAAATATGATATTTGAGAAAAAGTCTCTCCATGTAGTAATTATGTTGGATCCAGTCGAAGGAGCGTGCTAAACTGAACTTGTGCACAACAAGGACAATGATGATGAATTGGACTGCATTTATCAAATAACAACGCAAGAACAGGATCGGGTGAATCTGACAATGGATGGGAGAATCTCATGGGAGCGTGACAGTTCTTGCACTTCGGATTTAGATGAAGAAATAGAGTGATGGTAGAACCGATTGCACGAAGTAACAATGTTGAACTGTAATATGATGGTTAGATCACTACAACGCGTGACGACCGAAGCAAGGGAACTGCCAACATATGATGGTGCAACAAATGTGGAGGAATCCTTAAACCACTGTGAAGATGCAATGCCAGAGCAACAACAGTATGGTGCGCAAAAAGGGGAGCTGTGCGCGACAACTGCACAATGGTGGAATATGTATTGGAAGATTAGGTGGAACTGGTGTGAAGGTAGAAGGCGGATGCATGTAAGGTTTGGAAGTCCCCAATGTCGAATGTGATCTGGGTAGGAAGGATGAAGTGGTTTGATCGCCCACTTGCATCAAGGGATGCAGACGTATGTTGTGCAACGACCTCCAAAAGTAAGGATCAAAAATCAGAACCTAACGTGGCAGCAGGGAAGGTGACGCACTCCATAAGTAGTTCGTGACAGAACGTTTGAAAAGACATGCGGAAACCTAAACAAATTTCACCAGATAAAACGAACCAATTGGGTCTGTGCATACCAATGGTTTAATGGGCCTATAGGACCATAAGCAAGAAGAGGAGTGCGAAGATGACCCCATCATCAACAAGAAAATATGAAACCAAGAGGATGGAGAGGAATCCCTAGACCACAACCCCCACATCTCGGACAGGACGCGAGGACCTAGGTAAAGGAATTCGACAGTTACAGGAAGCCATTCAACGATGGAGCTTGAAACTTCGCAAACTCGATGAAGAATGGGCATGGCTGAGGAGGAAAAGTGTGATATTGGATGAATAACTCAGCAAACTGAAACATGAGTTGCACAAGCAAGCCATGAGAAACTAAGCATGATGGGACTAGGCCTAGCGGGTCCTATATTGCATTAGAAAGAGTTGTGACCCTGCTATCATGGCTGTTACTACACCTTACCAAACAGGGGAGCATACCATACAAAGAGGAATGCGATGCACTACTGGACACAAGGGTATTTGAAGGATACTCGTAGCCTGGGCTAGCTAGAAAATTGAAACCTCACACCTGAGGCACGACCATTTCACTATTTGTAGAACGCACAGTCTCAGCGCTCCAAGCAGTTCAAAGAAGGTGCAGGACTATAAAGTGGTCTGCAGGAGAGCTATGTGGAAAGGGGGTTCCGCATAGGGCTATTAGGTCACCGAGATCGTGATCGCACATAAGAGGCTTCCCTGCTGCGCGGGTAGGCTGGGAGGTGACCATTGATTTCATTGTTCATGACAAGAGGTCCAATTTAAGGCAAAAGGGAGCGAACAGTGGGCCATGAAGATATGTACTAAGAGCTAGATTCGAGATGATCTGCCACCAAGAAGATATTAATGACTCAGAAGTGGAGGGAATGGTCGAATTGAAATTCAAGAATTACTATAAAATTCCATGGGGTAGCCTCGAAACAACACTTGAATATTTGAGACTTGAGCTAGTCAGTTGCAAGAACCAGAGTGAAATTCGCAGAAGAGCCCCATATGACCCAGGAGGAGCCTAGAGAGGTGGCAGCTGCAGTAGAGGTTTCAAAGTCCCCATGCATGCCGCGACCCCAGAAAGACAAGCAAACAATGGGGCCGGTCCGGGTGTCACCACGATTCAGTAAATTGTCAATGGTAGAGAAGGGAAAAGTTGTCACCATGGAAACCGAGGAGAAAGAGGAAGATTTACAAGCCCTTAAGCTCAAATTGAAGCATAGGACATTGAGGCAGAAAATGTTTCCCAAGAACCTTCAGCGATAACACTAACCCCATACATATCCCTGTGGAAAGGGATGGCCAAGATACCGAAGGACCTAGAGGCCAGGAAGTGTGCGCTCTAGACCCCGCTTCTTCTGGATGAAATAAGATTTGACGGTTCGTTGCTGGGATGGGTACCGAATATCAAGTTCGAAGACTGGGACCTTGCCAACATCAAGAAGTTCCCCCAATTTTCCGCAGAGAAATTACTGTTAGTTTCCTGCTGCAGCAGGTTACTCATATTTCATGATTGACATTATTACAGGCCAAATATGTCATACTTTGCATGTTGCAATGCTCCATATTTGCTAAACAGTCACCAAAGAAAGAATGCTACTAAAATTTCATCTAATGCATTCCAATTTTGAAGAGTCATTCTAGTTTTGTAGAATTTTCAGCTAAACGGAGGTCCAAACAGCCTAATCTTGGTCTCCCTAGGTTTCAATTTCCTGTTTTAGAATATAGAGAAGAAAATCTGTCCAACAGCTTAATCTTGGCAGATTCTTAGATAGGTAGAGAATCAAAGGAGCCCAAGTGCTTAATCTGGGCCCTTGGAAGAAATAAGGGTAGTTTGTAGATAGGAAGGCATAAAATGAAAAAATTGAAATGTTGGGTCTGCAAGTCTAAGTGCACCCAAACCAAAAGAAGAAAAAATGTTAGGTAAGTAGGTTGGGTAAGTAGTTTTGAAGTTGCAGAATCTTGATTTCTGATCAATTCCATGTTTTCAAAGTATCATCTCTACTCAGGTCACAGTCATCAGGCAGTTTCATGTGGAGGAGCTCAAATCATGCATAACTAACTTCCCTTTCTTCCTCTTCCCCAAATCATTGACTAATTTCCCCAAAAATAGGTCAAGATCTACTTGATATCTCTTAGTTTCATCATTTTCCATGTCATTAGCCTTGATGAAGATCTGCTTCACTCAAGGAGGGTCCATATTTTCTCTATAAAGCTCTATCTCCCCTTTGAAGCCTAAGATCTCTGAAGCTTAGCACTTTCTTGTCATTTCCATATTAACAACTAACATTATTATTTAACTCCCTAGATTTTCCCCATCTCCCTACTAAAACTATGTAAATAATCCCCTTATGTAAATGTCCCCTCCCCCTGGTTGAAATATAACCATAAGTATTTCTCTGGGAATTACTAAGTCACCTGGACTTTAGTAAGAACCCTCCTTCTGCATAAATTTCCATTCACAGGTGTTTGGACCCCTTCCAAACACAAAGAAAACCCTTTCCAAATGCAAACCCCCCCCCACCCCGCGCATTTTTCTTTGGAAATTATTAATGTTTGTTTAATAAATTTCCAACGCGCCAAAACCCATTAACCCTTAACCTAAAGTTCTAAACCCACCTGCACCATGGAAAATTAAACTTTAACGCGCGCGCTCTTCTATTAAACTCCATGAATCTCCCTTTCTCGTCCATCGTCGGATCACCCCCTCCCAGATCCGACGACCATTATTCATATCGGGCACCCGATTGTGGTGGTAGGTTACCACCCGATGTCCGACGGTTTTACCGTCGCCGGGACAAGTGGCGGCCTTCCATTGCATCGGGCTTCCCCTGACAGAAACCACCTCCGTACCAAAGGCGGCACGATGCACAGGCCAAAACTGCCCTCCCCTCACGTAACAGAACTGTCGCGTCACCCTGCCACATAGCCTCCACATCACCTCAGACCGCCTGCGCCCGGCCCACGTCACCCTGCCATGTGTCACTGCCACGTCACCCCACCATACTGCCACATCACCTTGATGACGTTAGCATGCTGACGTCATCTGCCGTACAGCTGACGTCATGCTGACGTCAGCAGCCAAAAAACCGAAAATTTGCGCAAGCGCGAAAGTCGAGCTTCGGAGCTCCAGATTGAGAAACGGAGGCAGTTTTCGATCGCGCATCGCTACGGGAAATGGGCTATATTGGGGAATCTTTAGGGAATCTTTTGATTCTTTGGCCCTTTTTGCATCAAAAAAGCTTGAAAATGCCCGATTTTGCCAAATTTAATGTATTTGAAGACAGAGAGAGACCAGGAATAAAGATTAAAGAGTATCAGATCAAATATAGAGAAAACAAGCATGTCAAAGAGTATCAGGAAGCGGCGAAGACCATCAATGTAGCGGCAAAATGTATTAGAGAAGATTTTCTCAGGGCTCGAGGCAAACCCAACATTAAAACGAAAGCTCTAAAAGTCAAGACGCATTTAAGGCTCACTAGCACAAATGACTGCACATTAAACTCACAGGAGATCAGTGGACCAGAACTCAATGCACAGTTATGATAGAACCATTGCACCAAGTCACACAGGACACCTCATCAACTCAACTTGATTCAGCCGCCTCTGGCGTGGCCCAAAGGACTTACTTGCATTTAATTCCAGCAACAATTAGGTTTTTAGAAAAAACTTTTTCCTGCAGACCTGTTTAGGTCAGTTGTAATAAATGACTTCAGATATTTTGCTTATATATACCACCCTGAAAAATGGAGTAGGGGTTGGTTGGTTGGTTGATCAGTAACTTGATCTTTGTTATTCCGATTTTTCTCTTAAGCAGAGACTCGCACTGTAACTGTGATGCTTTCTATAATCAAAGACTGTTGAAAGCATGGATTCTGAAACTGTCTGTTGTGTTTAAATTTTCCGAGGAGTGACTGTGAAATTCCTGTGCTTCTACATGGTTCAATAAGTGTTTCTTAACTCTGTTAGTTTCATGTTTGTTTTATCATCATTGCGCCATCTAAATTGCAGAAAAGAAGAATAGTTTATGATTTGCTTAGCTGCACCGTAGGCTCAATTTCTGCAATTTTTCATTTTTTCATCAGGAATAGTTATGAACATGCATACTTAAATGATCTTGTTTATGCTGTTTCTTTCACTTATGAATGATATTTTAGGAATTCTTAACTGCTCCTAGACAACCATTCATTCACTTTCCCTCTTTGTCAGTTTTGATGAAAGATTCTTAATTGCCTTTCATCCCTGACCATCATTCCATCCTTTCAGCAAATTCATAATTGTTTCATGTGTGGCTATCCCGCTCCACAATCCTCTTGTGACCAAGAAAATGCAACAGCAAGCCTTAGTCCATGACTCCATGCCCAATGGTTTGAAATTTATAACACTTTACCTTGCCTCTCTGTTTGGAATTATCTTCAATGCATGCACCTTCCATCCAAACAAAACAACAAAATCCCTGAAACCAACAGCTAGCCTAAAATCATCATCATCAAAGTTAAGACATTAAGAGAGAGCCCTCTCTGATTGCAGGTGGGCTAGAACCTGCAGTCCAAATATTGGTTTGTGGTTACCTCGGTCGTATCCCTATAGGATCCTAGGGAGAACCTGAGTGATAACAAAATGGCGACTCCGCTAGGGAATTCCTCAGATAATCTCACTAAACCAGTCTGCAGCTCTACAGAGAAAGAAACCGACCTTTGAAAGTCTCGGTCGACCTGTGTTTTTAGAAAAAATTCCCAAAAAATAGATTAGAACCTGGCTCCTAAAAAGAAAACGAGTAATACACGATCAAACCTTGATCCTAATCGCCCAGCTGCTTTTGAAAATCCAAATTTAATCCCTAAGATCATTAGAAAACAAAAGCAACAAAAAGATCCAACTGCTTCGAGTCCTGAAACAGTTCAGCCAAGCGGTGTTCCAACCCCTGTCAAAGTTCTATTTCAGTCAACCCCAAGTTCCCCTGGTTCATCACCCCCTTCTCCAAGCAGCTCTTCTACTCCTCCATCCTATACTCCTACTACCACTACTACTCCTTCTACCCCGGTTGTTCCTGTTATCCCAGTTCCCCCAGTTTTTCCACTTATCCCCATTAACATGGCTAATAGATATGCGCCCTTACAGCTGCCTGCTAATCCCGGGGCTATGCCTCAGGACTACCAGACAAAAATTACCTATTTTGATGGCACAAATTCCTGCATAACCCTACAGCATACAAAGAAAATGCAGGATTACTTCGAGAGTTATGAGATCGATGACGACAGTGTGAGAATGAAGATTTTTGTTCAAAGTTGACCGGTGATGTCAGAACCTGGTTTAGGGCACTTCCACCCAATTCCATATTAAACCCTGAAGCCTTATACCAAACGTTTATTAACAGATGGGAGAAAAAGAAAGATCCCCTACACATACTATCTGAGTATGATACTATCACAAGAGGACCTCAAGAAATGGTTTTGGATTACTGTGCAAGGTTTAATAATGTTTACAATGCAATACCACAAAGTTTGAGACCTCCACCTGATCTCGCTTTGTACAAATTCCCTGATGGCTTTGATGCTGAAATGGCCTATCAATTAAGGGAAAGAGCCCCTCAAAGCCTTGCAGAGATGCAAGATGTTGCTATTAGTGTGGAGGAAAATCTAATTGCCAAAAGAAACAGAGCCAAAACTGAGAGAAGAACCACCTTCAAGGAAGAACCCTCAGCCTTCGATCGGAAGCTAGATGCTATTATCATTGGTATCCATAGGTTGGGAGACAGAGTAGACAATGTTGAGAGGAAAACTTCATGGGAAGGTCAACAGCCCAATGCCATAAGGAACCCGAACTTCAGAAAAACTCAAAACACAAATGCTGGAAAGGGCCAGTCCCGACCATGATATTAGGCCTCCTTTCTAAGAAAACTATGTAGAGGCATCTACATCCAGTGAGCCCATAGATGGGACTCATATGAACCTAATAGATTCAGAAAATGAATAGAAAATATTTCTCACTGAAGAGGACCGAGAATACCCTGATGTAAAACAATTTCACACTAAGTCGGGAGAGTCTTTCGATTTCAAACAAGGATATGATATTGTTGTGTATGAAGTACATAAACAATATAAGTTAAGAACAAGGACCATTGATGTCCCTACATCTAGCAAAACAAAAGATAGCAAACAACCCAACAAAATTAAAGACAATGTCACCATAACTCAACTAGCTGATAGCTCTGTCCCAAACCCGCATCAGGTAACTGTGGAGGATATAACAGACACACAGCCTCTTATTGATCTGCCTCTACCTCCTTCCTCCCTAAA
This sequence comes from Pinus taeda, assembly GCA_000404065.3. Lineage (NCBI taxonomy): Eukaryota > Viridiplantae > Streptophyta > Pinopsida > Pinales > Pinaceae > Pinus > Pinus taeda. The sequence continues at coordinate 46,444 of APFE031550386.1, forward strand.
AGAAAATCTGAACGACACTCTAAAAAATCACCCCAAAGTAGAAATACCACAAACTGTCATTCATCATAACATTGACATTCCAAAAGAAAACATAGAGTGTGCCCGAAAAAGAGAAACCTGCTCCTATCAATGCCAAGAACTCATTGGAAAAACCATTCAGTTTAGAAGCAGAGATTGGAAAACTCAAAATATCCATTCCCCTCTCAGAAGTTGCCAAACATGATGTATATAGGCAACAAATTCAAAGGTCACTTCAACTACGAGAGGTCAGGGATGATGTAAACGTTTTAGATGATACCCCTAAGCTGCTGTTTGGTCCAGAAGTTAATGGAAAATCAACATATGTACCTGTTCCACCTTTTTATGTCAGTCTGCACATACATGACAAAATATTGCATAATGCTATGTTTGACTCAGGTGCCTCACATAACCTTATGCCCAAAGCTGTAATGGAAAGGTTGAACCTTGATGTCACAAGACCATACAAATATCTATATTCCTTTGACTCAAGTCAAGTCAAATGTTTAGGCTTGATTAAAGACCTTTGTGTGTCTCTAGTCCAATTCCCAAACAAGACAATCCTAATGGACGTAGTAGTTGCTGACATTCCAACAAAGTATGGTATGCTCCTATCAAGATCATGGGGAGAAAAATTGCAAGGATCCCTTCAACTCGACCTCTCTTATGCTACCATATCTGTCTTTGGGCAACCAAAGAGACTGTATAGAGAAACATTAATGAAGTATGTGGTAAGCAGTGAAGAAAAGCCCCAAAATTTTCCAATTTACTCAATCCATTCCGATATGGATTCTTTCATTTTATTTAATGATAACACCAGCCCTCCAACTAATGATAAGCCGTTATCTTTGGAAGAAGAAACATACATCAATGAGGAATCAGTTGCCAATACCCATGAAATTGTCTCAACAGTCAAGGCAACCAACAAACAGCAAGAAGAACATCCCGAAATAGAAATTGTAAATCTGCCCAATCCTCAAAAAAATGAAACTCTCAATACAAACCTCAAACAAGAAATCACATGGTATTTAGAGTTTGATGGTTCTGTCAACAAGTTAGGAGGAGGGGCAGGAGTATGGATTTACAATACACATAATAATCACGCACAAGGCCATGCCTATAGATTAATTTTTAGATGTACAAAGAACGTGGCAGAGTATGAAGCTCTTCTCTTAGGCCTTAAACTGCTCAAAGTCCTAGGAGCTACAAAAGTGTCCATCCTAGGTGACTCTGATTTGATTATACAACAAATGAAAGGTAACTTTGTTACTAATGACAGTAGAATGAGAGCTTACATGGCTGCTGCCACCGAAATACTCAATTCTTTTAGTGAATTCAAGCTTGCCAAAATTTCAAGAGATCATAATATTCATGCCCACAGACTAGAAACTTTTGCTAGCACATGCCAGCTTCCCTTTGAACCAAATCACCATTTCACCGCTGAAATAAAACACAGACCTTCGGTCCCTAAGAATGTTAAGGATTGGCAGGTATTTCAAAATGATGCCCAGATTAACAATTTCCTCACTCTTGAGGGCGAATTTTCCAACACAAACATTGACATGGATGCGATGAACGATTCCCAACATCTAACAAAAGAAAATCAGCAGGCCCTAACAGCTGCAACAGCTAGAAAAATCCTTAACCCAACTGTGTTTAACAACGCAAACATAGAGCAGTTGAAACACATGTGTTTAGAGGAAACAGCCAAAGCAGAGGATGAGTTTATTGATCTAAAGAGTAATTTTATACCTGCCGGCCTTACTCCATTAGAAGACATGTTTGATGACAATGATGTGCCCAAAAAGCCAAAAATGGAGCCTCTGAATGCCACTATAGAAGAACACAACATAGGAACAACAGAGCAGCCTAGAATGATTAAGTTGT